>JAJHUR010084472.1:0-23365 GCA_027495735.1 Lutjanus campechanus
TTTGCATGCATGTAAATTAGGGAATATTCATAAATTCAGCGCAAAATTGCCCCCTTCCTATGCAAATAAGCCTCATTGCAAATACCGCCTAATCCACAAAGACCAGCGCTAATTGCCACAGGCAGTAAAGCGGTGCTATTTAACGCCAGTGAGACCCGTGTATTAACTCCGCGCAATTTCTCTTTCTCCCTCTATCACTCTCTCCTTACGTCCATGACCTCTTTTTTTATTCCATTTAACTCTCCTCCAACATGTACTGCGGGTGCAGAGAAAACTCCTCTTGTCCTTTGACGCTCCAAAATGTAAACAAGTTCGGAGTGGAGGCATTAAGGCAAATTGATGCGCGTCATGCTCTCAGTGCGCGTTCTGCAGAGTCAGACGCCTTCAGTGCGTTTTGGCCTCAGTATTAAGGTCATAATCTGATCTTTGTGAATGTAAACTAATGTGGAGAGATCTTAAATCAAAATTAACTCACATTTGTTTTTACATGGGACAACTTCATGAAATGTCATAGAAACAGCTGTTCTGCATCTCTCTCTCACACACTCTCTCCTTACTGACTGTCCTGTCGGCTCACTGTCGTTTCCCTTCTGTCTGTGGATTGTTAGAATCGGGAGAAAGTGGAATGCAGACCAAAAGTAATATTTGCAACAATGGAAAGCTAACAGGAATCAAAGTAAGATGTTAAGTCTATCTATCGGTTAGCTCTGCTCCGTGTGAGAACCACGGACAGCGCTGCGCAGAGGCGCAAATTGCGCTCAGCTGCCAAACTTTGTGGGCGCGTTAGCGCCGGCATATGATTAGAGCAAATTCTTTTGAGGATAAGGCGCTAAAACAGGGCAGATTGCGTGAGCTAATTCTGCGCAAATAATGGTGCTATTAGCAGGAGCAATCCATTCTTTGTGGATCTGGCCCATAGTTTTTTGAGGGCAAAAGGCAAAACTGAAGGGGCACCGTAGCCATGGCCTTCATGGCTTCCATGAAATTCCTGCCCTGGTGTACGCTATATATAGAATATTTTTGCCTTCTCAGATGGAAAACCGCCATTATACAAGCCACTACTAATACTAATTTTGCCTTGCAGAACACAGGTTCTTGTTTGTTTTGCAATTATTTGGAAAAGTGTTGGTTGTTTCTGACAGAATGTATTTCTACCAAACCAAATTAAGTAATGCATCGTAGCTAGAGAAAAAAGGCAAGTTGGTATTTGAACAATGACACCTGTCTGCAATTCGTCAAAATCCTGAGGTTTTTGTTGCTCAGCTGTCGGTTACTGGGCCAAAGGGTCACTACCCTGTCAGGTCACAGATGGGGATTCTGGCACTGTTTATATCCTACAGATCAGTCCCAGATGTCATTTAACTAAACACGCAACACTGAGCTCCTCTCACAGGGGCTTACGGTTGAAAACACTCGAGCCAAACTGTCTGTGTGAAAGGTTAACACGTATGACTTAATGGAACATTTCCTCCTTAAATTGTAGTAACATGTACAGGAAACAGGGAGGGAGCCTTCCCTTTAGTCACAATAACATGGACAGCCATGATGAAGCCACCGGCCCATTAATAAGTAGGTGAAAGTGTAAACATTTGGGACAGAGGTTGTTCACACGCGTTCCAATCAGAGTCAAAGGTACAGCCATGTCAGTCCAGCAGATTCTTTCCACGCTCAACAAAAAGGGGAAGATGTCTGCAGGCACTTGTGTGTTTTAAGGTCAAGGTTATTTTCTAAACTGGAAGCTCTTTTTTATCAGCAAGGACATGGACATGGAGTTTCATCAGTGAAGCCAGCAGACTTAACATTTGCGAAATGAAACCCCAAGGGGCTATTCATTGGTTAGTCACTGTGTGAGAAGTTATTCTCTTAACATTCTTCACGCTTCCAATAAAGACGTTCTAATTCTGAAGAACTCTGGAAGAAAATAAGAATGCCCTTACGAGAATTAGCAGTGAATAACTGGCAGACATTTCAGAGTAATACAATAAACAGGCCCGATGAAGACATAAAACTTATTTGTTCCAGCTGGTCAAAAACAGAAACCTCAACAACTTTTCACTCCCACTCCCATGTGCTCAGCACAAATCAGTACAATGCTTTTAAGGGTTTAGGGCAGCACGATTCATGCTAAAATGTGAATACACTTTTACTCCCAAAGAATTCAGATCATGATTCTCTTAATCGATTCTTATTACTTCAACAAAAACATTTATTGCACTCTTAGGTGGTCAAGTAAAAAAACACATCTGAGACACGCGCTGTTCAGGCAGGCCTTTAAACTGATGACATAAATATCAAAGTCCAAGTACCAATAAATACCTAAAGTCTCTTTTCATCTATTACTTTAGAACACTTAATCAAAGTGATTAACTTAAGTCCTGCTGGACTTAAAAAAATATTTGAATGGCGATGCACTGTAAAACGTGTTTGTGTCGAGGTTTGTGTGGTCTGGCAGGTGGGATTTTGTGATGTGATTTGTTTGTCCGATAGATGTGAATGAGTTGTCGTAATTTCAAAATGAGATTGCACAGATGTATGAATTGATGAATCAATATGCTCCAAGTTTGTAGAAGCAGCAGGAGAACCAGTGTAGGAAGCCGAGCAATGCACTACTGTGGACAGGGTCAGCAACAAAACATCTTTTAGCCACCTAAAAAAGACCTAACTAAGAAATTCAATATCAGTTTAAATGTGTGCTATATTTATAAGCTTCTCATCAGAAAAAGCTGCCTGACAGCAATGTAAAGAGGTGAAAATATTCTAAATACACCATATATTAATCTGATATTGATGTGTTTAGATGGGCCTTCTTTTTAGGTGGCTAAAATATGTTTTGCTGCTGACCCTGTCCACAGCAGTTCATTGTTTTAGCTTCCTACCCCAGGACTCCTTCTGCTTCTCCAAGTTGGGGGTGTGTTGACCACCATCTACTGTTGGTAATACACTGTATATGGATAAATACCTCATATAACCCTGCTTAAAAAAAAACCTTTCAGGATTTTTTTCCCCTTTTTTTCATTCTCTTTCCCACAGCTGTCATTCCCCTTCCTCCTTCCATCTCCACAGCATTCCTCTTCAATTAAGCCCCTTTCCATAAAGTGTTTCCTAGAAACATGTTTCAGAAAGCCTGCAGAGTATATTCTGTAAAGCCTTGGTGAGAACACAGACGTCACCTGTGGTGCTGTTTGTAAGTGATCAGGATGTTATGATAACAATCCATGGGATCCAAGGCCTGTGAACATATTTCCATACCAGATATGAAAGCCCCAGTCCTGCTATGTGGCCAGTTGAGTCCAACATTTTCAAGCTAAGTCATGTACCAGAAATAGATATCACTTCATAACCACATCATAATCATACCATCCGAAGGTAAAATATCAAATATGGGACACTAGGTCACAGTGGGACAAATGAGAGGACGCAAATCCCTGCTGCAGCCAGATTACTTCTCTGTGATGACACATAATACGACTCTTTGTACTTAAGTCAGATGAATGATGTCCTCATATTACTGACAACCAGACTAAGTCTTTATAACCATGCTAGTGGCTCTGTGAGGCTGTACTTAAGCTGCTGTATGTCTCTTCACAACTGGTTCGAGTTATCCTTTTATTGCTGAACATTTTAATATCTGCATTTCATTGCTGTGCGCAATTCGTTTCAACAGCAGTTTACAGCTTGAATATTGGCATTCTGCCTTGAGACCGTAAATTACTCAATTTAATGATAAAAATGAAAGTGTAACTGTTAGAAACCATGTGTCATATTTAAGTGGCAACAAGAGTAACTGTTCATAGCTAAGCTAGTGGTTCTGTTAAGATGTACTTAAGCTGCCAGTATGCCTCTTCAGAACTGCTTGTTGGATGGTTTTATAGCTTCAGAGACACCCTCGGCCGACACCTTTCCGTAGCCAGATTAGATCAAGCTGTGTTCAACCATTTCTGTAACATCATGTAACACAGCCACAACCACTTCACATCATGATCGGAAGTGATAAAGAAACCAGGATTTAAACAACTATAAACATTATTAATTTATGAAGTGGTTGGACAACACATTGTACAAACTTGTTCTGTTTGAGTATAACCTGACCCTTAAGTGGTGCTAAATGCTAATGTCGGTATGCTGATATGCTCACAATGAAAATGCTAACATACTGAATGTTTCCTGTGTTCATCATCTTTATTTGTGTATTTGGTCATAGACTGAAGTACTGGAATAAAAATCTTTCAGTCATGTTAATGATTCTTAATCAATAAACTGGCATTAAGAATTTACCCGACTAACCTCCGTTTCTCCGGAGCTCACAGGTTTTCTTGGGGTTTGGTTTTGGTGTGCCTTGTTAGTATAGAAACAGCTGTAGATGAAGCCTATTTGTTTGGTGGAGACCTTTGCTGAATAAGTACAGGCGGACAAGAGCAGCCGTTTCAAGCAAGAGCTGTTTTATTATTCTGTTTTGTTAAAATTGTTTGTGCTTTATGAATTAATGTTTCACGAAACTAATGCTCTGCTAGAATTACTTACATAAAACTTAAACAGAGAAAAAGTTGGACATTTTGTATCTTAATAATTATTAATGATAATCGATTACTGATTGATACTGTGTTCAACTCTCAGTTAAGGAAAGTAAACAAAATTTTCAATCCTAATCTGGACCAACGTGGTGGACCGAGGGACAGACCAACAGCATGACAATGCCATCCAGAGTCATGCCTCTAGCATGAATAAAAACAGATTACTGTTACCACCAGGAAATGTGGAAATATGTGGTGATTTACACATCTCAAAGTAATGCCACACGGGAGCAATAGTCTGTAGTAAGGCACTGTGGTGCTGAGCCGTACCTGCAGAGGTCTGGAGTGAAGATGTAAATGCGTTCATCCTTGTTCAGCATAGGATGGAAAGCACTTCCATCAGATCCATTGATGCTGTTGCTTTGGTTCGAATTCCAGAAGGTCAGCTGGCTGCAAAACAACATATTATCACAAATACGAGTATTTTATATCTTTTTTTAAAGACATCAAGAGCACATTTGTGCATTTAAAAAAGCATAATGTTCATACAGATAGTATCTTTTTGGGCACTGATTAAAGGCTTGTCAGAAATGTGTGCAGCTCGCAAAGCAACCAAAAAAGGTTTTGAGACTGCGGCAGCGTGCTTAATGACAGCGCTACAGAATTTATTATACTTACATAAAAACAGAGTAAAAACAATATTTTGGTTCCTTTTGGCTGGTGTGCTATTTTCAAACGACAGCAATACTATTATCATTGCCATCTTAATAACAGTAAATTACAATGATGTTTTGATGATCAAACATATTTTTATCTGAAAGTCACAGTGGGAAAAGTGGTTTCCCAGGAGTAAGAAGGGCAATTAGAGACTACAGGGGAAGTGAAAGAATAAAAAGGGATAAGAAAGGTCACTAAAAAGTCATTATTAAGGCTTTCTGTGTATCAGGATATCCTCTGCCGTGAGCATTAGCCCTGGCCAACAGACAAACAGACATAGTACTCTCTTTTTATTGGCAAAGAGAAGTAGATTTGAGAAACTTTCCAAATCCAAAGGTTACCCAATGAAGTTTCATTACAGTGGATGAAGACACAGAAAGTGTGTGTTTGTGTGAGACTGCAGCAGGGCTACCTTTGGCCTTTCCATGTTTCGACACGGCCATAATCCAAGTAGTTCTGCAGTCCGGTGTGGTAGACAAATTCTCCGTCGTTACTTCCATTTTTCTGAACAGATCCAAAGATTTAAGTCATTAAAATGTGCCATGTTTTCAAAAACACTCACAGATAATAGCAAACACCTGCTGAAGTGCTTTCCAGAGTGACTGAATTTCATGGAGGGATTAATCAAAAGGAATTAAAGGATCAGTATGTTGGATTTAGTGGCATCTAGTGGAGAGCTTGCAGATAACAAACACTTCGCAACACCCTCCTCTTTCAAGCGTCTAGGCCATGAAACTCCATCAACGCTACGGTGGTGCAACTTTGGCAGCCTTTGGAAAAGGACCTGTGCTCTCTGTAGATATAAACATCACTTTTTTGAGTTTATGAAATTCTTATTTTCATGTGATTGCACACTAGGGTTGGGCAATACAATAATAATGCAATAATTTACAGATGAAATTAGCTTAAAGCTAACTCTGGTGCGGCTAAGTAGCTGTGCACTGTCCCTGTTAAATAAACAATAAAATAAAATAAATATGTTAATATTTTCCAAGCAGCCACTGTCCTGCTGACTCTCAGCAGGATCTTCACCTGGCTATGTCCAATAAATAACAAAATAAACTTACAAAGTGTAAATAAAGGAAATATTCTTAATTTTACACCTTCTGAACCAAAGTTTTTCTCTTCTACAGAACTAAGACAAGCTTATAAGTGGCTTGTTAATGCACTATAAAACACACATCATTCAAACTCGACAGAAAAACAAAATGAATGTCAATAAAATGTTACTGGTTAGTCTTTCCACTGTTCCAAGAATTACCAAACCCAGTTTGATCGAAATAAATCCTTAATTCACTGTGTTAGATGTGAAAATATTGTGGCTCTACAGGCTGTTTTCTCTCACTCATTCTCCAGCTCAGTGGGTGTGTACTGTGCAGATGAGCAGTGGCTCTCACTCCTGCAGGCCATTAAATTAGCAAAGTAAAAGGACAAAAATCCCCAAAAATACAAAGTGCCAATAGCCGACATATTTGTCCAATCGCCCAACGTTATTCTGCATTAATGAAAACATATTTGTGAATATCATATTTAATTTCTTCCATCTTCCAAGAACAACATCAGCATTCATTTTTTGTGGAGCTGTACGTGCCTTGTACATGAGGCCGAAGACCTTTTCCACATCAGGACTACTGGAAGAGACGCGGGCCAGCAAGGGATCTTCATAGCCCCACAGCAACTCATGCACAGTGCGTGTCGTGAAGAGAGTGGTCCCGAAAGAGTTCATCCAGATGGACACCAAATTGGCCTTCCAGAAACTCCCTTTTACCTTTGTCATTACAGCCTGGAGACGGGAAGGGGATGCGAGGGGAGAAGAGATTGAAAAGAATGCAGGGTGAGGCAGGTCGGGTGGTGGTGGGCAATGAGGTAGGGTTGAGGAAACAAGAAACAAAATGCAGAGGGAAGTTACAGAACACACTCTCCACTTTCCCCCACTTGGTTTTCCACTTTCCTCTACTTAACTAAGACCTTTAGTTCATGACTCACCCAGGCAGGGATGTTGACAGTGGTGATGTTATCCACAGTGGGGTCACCCACAGACTTCTCCGGCAGAAACACAAAGCTCTTGGTGTTGTATCCAGACACCTTCAAGTTGTCATCCAGCATGGTCACATTGTCCTTATACCTGTACTCCCTGGGAAAACACAATAAAGTAATAGATTATCATTTTTTAAATTTTGTAATGTGAAAGAGTGTAGATGAGAATTAATTTTATCACACAACGTCTTCCTTTCAACACAACATCCGTTTGATATTAGGTAACCACATACAGTTGTAGGTTAAGGGGCACACAAAATGTGGCTGTAACATTTTCAGTGTTTCAGCAGTGAACCTTGATATTTATTTAAGGATTTCAGTGGATGCATTAGAAGCAAATGACTAATCTACCCAAAGTTTCTTCTCACTTGTCACTCACATGACTGGACAAGATAGTGTGTCTAAAAACGTCTAAGATTATCCAGCAAGTTTTTAAGCTTAAGATGTGTGACTTAATCGACCACAAGAGAGGAAGCGTACAAGCAGAAGCTGATGTCCCCTGTTCAGTGTACATTGGTGCTGAGCAAATAATGAGCACATTTCAACATCATTTCAGCAAGAGACCTAGTTAAAACCTACCCCTACATAAGAAAAGGGCAGTTGTGTTCTTCCCTGCAAAACCTTATTTTGTAGTGTGGGATGTGGCTGATGCTGAAAAAATACAGCAAATGCACTCAAAAAGCAAATAGCAACACAGTCAGGGATTTTGCAAGCTTCAGAAAGTTTTTAAGTTTTTAAGATTAACATGCATGCAATTTAAGACCTATTTCATATCAATATAAGCAAAAAATGCATGCTAATTAATTTGTTATTAATTCATTAATATTATTTAATTGTTTAATGAAATCCGGATTGCGTCATTTAAGAGCACTTGTCCTTTCCACAGCATGGAGCATGAAACTAGTTGGGTGTGCTCTGATACACTTTGACCAGGCTGCACAGTTTGCATTAGAGGTTATTGGTCCCATGTTGCTTTCGTTTTGTAGTTGTTACAGCGTAATAAAGACAGTTTTTTTTCCAAAAACTCAATATAAAATGGAGACTAAAGTTAACAGAACTTATATATAACTAAAATGTCACAACACAATTAATTTTTAAGCACTGCCAAAATTGTATTTAAGACATTTTAGGGCCTAAAATTCAGACGATTGGATCTTAGATAATTCATTTGAAAATAATTACAAAAATAATTGAATTAAGACTTTTTAAGGACCTGCCGAAACCCAGACAGTCTGGTTTTGGAATTGTGGTGAGTAGGGCTGCGTCCTGAAATTGAAGATTTGAATCATCATTTGTAAATAGGTATAGATGGAAGCAGAGAAGAGTTTTAGAAACGGAGCGCAGGTGATGCGCTGTCAGCATCCCTGCAGGGGACATGCACTGTGATACGCTAGAATTTTGTACCAAAACTATGAGCAGGGGAACGCACACTTTTATTTTCTCTGACTGTATAGAAATCATACATTTTCAGATATTTTCACACAAATGACAAAGAAAGGCATTAAAATGTGAGTCTTACTGGTAAAACATTCTCATGTAGGCTGATACAGGAAATTAGTGTGACACACTGAACTGAAAGCCCTAGTGATTAACTAGTTGCAGCGTGTACTTCTGTGCACATTGACAGGCTCTTGTATCTCACCTGTATGTGTAGGGTCCGATCTGCTGGACCTCTGGCTTGGCTCCTTGAAGTATCTCATCCACATTGGTCGCATTGAAGAAGAAAAACTCCATGTAGACGGGAGGGGGAGGTCTTTTCCATGACTCAAAGACACGGCTGCCTTCAACCAAAACAATCTCCTGTTGAGACACGAAGTACATATCAGTTTAAAGCTAAACCTAATTGTTGTGGAACTTTCTGAGTAAAGGGATCCAACAAAGCAGTTATTTCAGATTTTGTTGTTACACACACTGTAAGATCCCTTTTTGTTATATATGATTCCCTAGTAAGAAATGATTTGCTAGAAAAGAGGTCACATTTGCCTTCCGATGATCACTGAAGAAGCAAAGTATCACCCTGTGTGCTCAGCCAAGGACAGCCAGTTAGAATATCTCATATTCTGTGCCACTGTCTTGTTTCTCTCATGTGGGTACTGACAGTCCTTTGGCTGAGCACACAGGGTGATACTTGATGTTCTTGTGTGCTTGGTCATTAGGCAAATGTGACCTCCACTCTCATAAGTCAGTTCTTACTAGGGAATCATAATGTCTCTAGTCAGATATTGCCAGGTCAAAGTCGGGTAAAAGTCAGGTGCTAGTCTCTTGAGGGAGACAGACCATTCTGTGACATCTGAGATCGAAGGTAGAAATACAGCTGGCAAAATTACAAAACGACCTGAAAACAACCTTAAACTGTACTACGTAGTTTTCAGGGTTGTTTTCAGAAACTATGCTCTAACATGTATCATATATTTAGAAGAAAAACTCCCTTTTAGCTTTAAAGGCACTTAAATCAAATTACTGCGCTAGTGGACAAGTGGACGAGAGTTGTGTCTAGAAGGGAACCCTAGATCTGTACGACTTGTGAAACTCCCGCAAGGTTTGCACTAGTCCAGCGCTAATGTGCTGTGATTGGTTGCTACTGCTGTAGTGTGATTGGCTAGTACTTGTTGCCTTGACAATGCATCCTTGTGATTGCCAGAAAGCCTTTCTAATGTTCTAATGAAAGAGTCTATTTTAATAAAAAAAACATGATCTTTTCCTAAACCTACCCAAGCAATTTTTGTGCCTACACTTATCCAACTGAAGTAGTTTTTGTTCCTAAACCTAGCCACATTGATTATGTTCCTAGACTTACTCAAGGAGTTTTTGTTCCTAGACTTACCCAAGAAGTTTCTGTTCGTAAACCTACTCAAGTAGTTTTTGTTCCTAAGTCTACCCAAGTAGTGTTTGTTCCCAAACCTACCCAAGTAGTTTTGTTCCTACACCTATCCAAACTGTGTCTGAAAACTGAAAATAATTTTTTAAGTCTAAAAAAAGTGACGTGACAAAGTTGCAAATGATGTTTCAATAAACCCATTCAATAACTGCTTGGTTGAATTCCTTTATTCAGAAGATTCAACAACGGTTGTCAATGGGAACATTTCAGTTTCAAATTAATGCATAAATGCTAACTGCACATATAACAAACTAACTATACTTGTATAGTTAATAATAACAGCTAATAACTATGGTTTTCAGTTGATGATGCATATTTGCTACATAAGGTGCAAAAGTTTTGCAATAGTGAACATATGTTTTAAGTTTGGAGTTTCCACAATCTGTTCCAAGTAAAAACAACCCAGAGAACAAAAACAACCTTGGGGGGTCGTGGAGGGGAGCTGCTGTCTGAGCGTCAGACAAGAACATTGGCTGCACACATGAATGGTATTAGGGGGAGACCCTTCCACAGTTTCATTGTCAGCGGTTGCCAATGACAACGGGCACTCAGGGAGAGCCGCTGACATATCATGTGATGCCGAGGGCTAGATGCCCACTGGTTGCACAGGACTGCGACCTTAATGATCTGAGCCACATTCCTCTGGACTGAGCCTTATGAGGCCCTGCAAGTGCAGTGCAGACACAAACCTGTACCACTCCATTTCATTATACAGTACTGCTAGAAAACTGTCCCAGCAGATGTCACTGCCTATGGACAAGGATAACCTGACTCACTGCAGGGATCTTTTGAAGAACTCTAAAACACAGGGAATGAAAGAAGAAGAAAGGGGGCAAGGGGATTAGTATTTCTTTTGACAACACGTCAAGAGGAAATCTTGCTTTGGCCTAATTGTGTCAGATTTGTGCTAAAGTTAAAAGCAACACCACAGTATGAAATAAGCCCGAAAGAGCTGATCACACCAACAAGTCCCATTATTTCAGGGGAGTACAGACCCCCTCCCATCCTTTGGGGTCCCTTCTACTTGTTCAGAGACAAAAGTTTCACTGAGTAGCCAAGAACAATAAAGCTGTCACCTTAGATTGAGGAAGGGAAAAAGGAAAAGCATAGTCTTTCTATGTCGTCCTTTCATGCTTCAAACAATCAATATGGTAACCTTCCCAGCATGCTACATGAAAATACCGCGTGGAAAACAGGAACAGACAAACCCTCTTATCTCAGCACTTACCACCGCTACTCTTACGCCACTCCCTATTTGAAAACACATGTAGCAGGTGAATACACAAATACACATAGTGCTAGTGCTTTGATGTTGAGACAGGCAAATACATAGACGTGAATAACACTGGGCACAGCAAGAGGCTATTCATTAAATCCTCCAGTCATGATGCACAGGCTTTGCATACTCTAAATGGGTTTGCCTCAGCAGCAGCCAAACACCTAACAAAGCTCTACCAGCCGAACTGTAGACTCGCCCTGCAGTCACTAAACTCATCAAAGTCATATTAAGGTCGATCCAGTGACCATAAATCCCAGTGGACACCAACTAGCTGCAGTGGCTGTAGGGGCAGATCCCTGGTTTGCCCTCACACAATCAAACAGAGGAGGTTTGGTTACTGTAAAGATCTTTAAGAGCAGGAATTACATTAATGAAAAGGTAATTGTATAGGATGGCAGTAACAGCCTGTTGGTTCACCACTTTGGCCTAGGGCAATGGTTCTGAAACTTTTTTTAGGCATGCCCTCTTTTAGAAGTTTTATAGAAGTGGTTAATACAAAAAGTATCTGACTGAATTTTAGTAAAATGTTGCTGGCTATGACGTCCATGAATTTAGTGTTTTCTTTAGTACAGTTGTCAATTTTTTTCCTTGAACACTGTCCTGACAATGACCACAATGGACCATACCACAGAACTTTGGAGTGAATATTCATTCTTCCTGGGGGATAAAAACCTTTTGATTTTAATTACCCCATGGCCCTTCCTCTCTATAATCACTGTCTAGATTAACTACATTTCTATTTCATAATTGGTAAAGAAATATAGCGCAATTATCCATATGTTGTGTGGAAGACTTTTGGAGGTGGCTTTCCTGGCTCAATATTTTTTACTTAAATTCAGAATAAAAACCCTGTTTTGTTAAATTGTTTGAGTCAAGACTGCAACTTCGAAGGAAACCCAGCAGACAACCAGCAAGGGGCCACTAGCCTGCCATGCCTATTCTATGTAAAATTGCATAGAATAGAAATTCCTCCACAGGGACAAGCCATTTTTCAACTTCACCTCATCAGCAGGTCATTGCATACTGACCCCCTCTTGACTCACACTGAAGCGGAGGGGCTGCCGTCCCAGCCGGTTTCCCAATAAACCTAGCAGTGTGAAAGAGTCTTAGCACACAAAGAGAGTCTACTGCTGGGAGGGTATCCATGGAATGAGATCCTTCACACTGGTGCAACTGGGGTAAGGGAGTAATTTGAGACGGCTGAGATAAATCATAGTGCCAGGCCAGCAGATAACCATGTGTGTCTGCATGTGAGCAATATGCATGTGCGTCACACCCACACTTTACTGAGTGAGACTTCTGACATCTGTCTGTTCATGTAATAAATACTCTCAAGAGGCAGAAGCTACTTTGCCAAATCAATGCTTAGTATATCCTCTTGTTCACAGCTTTGTAAAGCATTTGTAAGACTAGTAATGAGACCAAAGGATTGTTAAACAAGTGAAGAAGCATTCATTTTTTAAGGTTCAACAACGCCTAGTTTGCAACTGATTCAAAACAAGGGCTGCCCCCTTACAGTCGACAAAACTGTTAGTCATTGAGACGAGTTTTAGCCAATCATGTTTTGTTTTCATTTATTCCTTAGTCACAGGAAAAAAAAACACCTCAAATTTCATTGTTTGTTTGATTGTTGCAACTAGGAATGTTCCCAAATGGAGGAGAAACATGAAGCAGTTGAGGACTGAGTTTATAGCAAGTTAATTTGTAAGTATACATAATCTATCATGTTAGGAAGTCTGTGAGTATTTGTTTTTCTTAAGTTTTAAGTATTCATTCCAGTATTCTAATCAACAAGAGTTGTGTGAGGATGTACTGTGTTGAAATAAATTAACCAAATGTTCAGTCTCTTTGCTGGTTGTTCCAACACATTCAGAGTCTTTACCACTTTTGCTGTTTGCATTTAACAGGCGCCTTCTTCCGTTCCCAAAAAATATATATCTAAATAAATTAATATCATAAACATACAACAACTAGTCAATTATTGTCTTTAGCTACCGACTACTAGTCAACAAGGAACATCTTTAGTCAGTGGCAGCCCTATTCAAAACCTTCAATTACTACTTTTTTATTAAAAAATGGTCTGCTTGTCTGTGTAGAATTTCATTCTAAGGTTATAACTTGCACACTTTGGGTGAATGTGTAATAAAAATTCAATAACTCACTTTACTGTTTGTTTGGTTGACTGTGGCTTTGTAATATCATAACCGCTGATAACCGCTGTCTGTCTAGGCTAAAGCCAGCATCTATAATTAACTCACTCTGGACAAGCATTGGCACCAAACTGGCCGTTAATAGCCATAACCTCTTTTATAACGTTTTCAAACACTGTAAACTGCAACATCATAACACACTTGACCAATGTTAATTGACACCAAGGTCATGTACCCAGTAGTATTTTCTTGAATTTCCTTCTAATTTTGAGGCATATGTACAGAATTTACACCAGATGAAATGCTCTCAATTAGACTACCAAGTTCAGGCGAAGATGAAACCACTAACCCAGCATGACTCAACCCTTGCCAAATTCTCAGAATTTTCTTTTTTTAATGTTGTGGTTACGTCTATGCATACTCTTTTTTGTGCTAGAGAGACAACAGGTGGCACTTTGGTTCTTAATTTGTCTTTTTAAACTAACTTAACATGCGCCTTTGGTTTTCTGAGCACAAGTGGACAGCTCCTAAGTGCATGTGTGAATGCACCCAAGACACATAGAGGATGCATTGAGATCCAGTCGCTCAGACCACACTGAAGGACCTCCTAGTCAACTGATGTCCATCTGGTTCCATTTGGTTCTCTTTAATGCAAATCATGTGTTTGGGCTCTTTCTCAACAGTCAGGCTAAGCAGTAAAGTATTTGTGAAAGTGTTTGTGAAAACATTGCCTTTTTTAAAGCTTATTTCACAATTGAACTAGCAACCATAATGTCCCCAGACTCTCTTTCAAAACAAGTAATTTCAAGAATTGTTGAGTAAGGGGAAACTTATTAAATTTTGTTTACCAGCTACAGCAAATTCGTAATCATTCGTACCTTCTTGTAAATTTCATTAACTAGTCACGCAGTGCTCAGTGGAGCAGGTGCACTGCTGAGATAACACATATCCAGTTTGTGGAGCTAATGAGAGCCAAACTGTTGTGTATCTGTCTAAAATACTCCCATACTTTAGATGAACATGGCAAAGCTCTCTGCAGCTTATTTTCCAGGTGAATCCATGCTCTGACCGGGCGTAGCAGTTCATGGCAACACGCATTACACAAATCAACATATTTTCATAATAAATGACATTGATTATGTTGACGAATCGCCAAAGCCCTAAAACTGTTATAAGCATTTTTCACTATTTTCTTTTAACTTATAGGCCAAATTATTAGACAAAAGTGAACATTATGATAACTCACAGCTTAATTTTCAATATTCATACTTTTCCTCCAAGCAGATACTTAAATTCACTAACAGCAACAAGCTCTTTACCTCTCACAGTTATTTTAATGTTCTTTATAGTTCAGCTCAGGCTGCTCAACATAACTCAAACGCTAAGAGAAACTTTAATTATCAAAAAATTTGTCGTACTCATCATACGATAATTTGGGCCTTCTTGTAAATTCAGCAAATGTTATGCATTCAGTGATTTCTTTCTTTGTGCAAAAAACAAAGTGTCTGTTTGTTCCAGCATGTTGACTTTTACTGTTGGGTTAAAAACAACAACACATTTAGCCTTTGCAAATGGAAATGATGTAGCTACATGTGTTTATTTGCATATGAGCGGGGAAGTGAGATCCCATCACAAGCGGTCATTCGAGATGCATGTGGAGACACATTGTAATGCCAGGTGTGAACTGCTGTACTCAGAGCTGTCCACTTGTGATCGGATCACTCAAGACGCATGTTAATACAGCATTAGTAAATCAGCATTAGCCCCAATTCTCAACACTAGAGAGCCTTGTTGTGAATGCACCCTGACCTCTAAAGTCAGCATTAAGCTTCTCTGATAAAAGCCATCTGATACCTGCTATGGAGAGAAGCAAGTTTGATATGAAAATAAAGATGAAGGTGTGCCATAAGACAACACTGAATGTGGGCCAACGGTTCTTTCATGCCTGCAATGTTATCAAAGTAAAGTGAACCTTCTGGGAAGGCCTTGAACTTCACTGACTAACACACTCTGAAATATTGGAAATCCAGGAAATCTCTTCACTTACGGATTAATGGTATGGAGCTCATTACTGTAAAACATGTTTACTGAAGCTGAGTAAATGGTTTCACTGACGCAACCAAACAGAATTACCACAGATGTTTGTATTTAATGCTCAGTAATAAGACTTTATATTCAGGGTCCATTAACTTCGCCACTTCAACTTTACAGATGCATGTTGTTGTTTGGGTGCAAGTAAGGGCGGTGGATGTGACTTCACTGATGTTTAACATTAAAGGCCACAGCTGAGAAAACTTCACTTCAGTATCTTCACACCCTTCTTTTCTGTTAACCTCGGCATCTGTAAACAATCTACACCAGTACCAAAGCTTTCACCATCAGCCCCTCCTGTACCTCAGACATGGTCAGGCAAGTGAGCTGCTAGATTTACTAGCCCAACATCGCATTTTATTGCCCCGGGCAAGCACGCAAGCCTTATTGTTGAGCCCTGCATTAATAATGTCTTATAAACATCAATAATACACTAGAGTATTACTCCGTGAGCCTTAAGTAAAGTGACAGCACTGTATAAAGTTATTAGGAATTATACGATGTTTTTAAGATATTATTCAATTTCAGAAACTTGTATGTCATGATTATAACAGAGAGCTTAATAAAGCCTTATAAATGTATTAATAATGTCTTATAACTGTGCTTGTACTGCATTGTAAACAAGACTATCATAGAAATTGTTTAGGGCTGCACCTAACGATTATTTTGTCAATGATTAATCAAAAAAAAAGTTTTTATGATGCAATTAAATAATAATTTACCTAAAATGCAAAAACTTGTCTCGTTGACGCATAAAGCACTGAGACAAGAATGAACATTATGATAACTCACAGCTTAATTTTCAATATTCATAATTTTCCTCCAAGCAGATACTTAAATTCACTAATAGCAACAAGCTCTTTACCTCTCACAGTTATTTTAATGTTCTTTATAGTTCAGCTCAGGCTGCTCAACTCTAATTACCGTATTAAGACATATATGTTGTGAATGTGTCTGAGTGAAGCTTTGTAAATCAAGCCTCACCAGTGCGCGATGTGTGACCAGCTTGACTTAACTCAAACTGCATCTTTGCACACTGATATTTCAGTGGTGTTTACAAAACTTTCCACTGCGTTCAGAAACCTGTCCTTTGTCCTGATTTGCTCTCAGCAGTGGACTTTTTCTTGTGATATGTGGTAAAAACACCAACAACAAGTAACAGGGACCCAGCCCTAACTTCTTCTCAGCTGTGGAATTTGCCTCAGAACCACGTCCTGTCATAATGACAAGTATTGAAGGCAGAAACGCACATTACTGGGCCATTAGGAATTCCTTTGGATCTACTGTCTGATAAAGTCTTTCAATACACTCAGTGTGTGCTAATGGAAGGGAACTGTGGCTGAAACTGACTTACTAATCTAACTATGGGGAAGAGAAAGTACTGATAGCACAGTACAATCTGCTGAAACCATAATAATCCCACCTCCTCCACCTCAAGGAGTTTGAGCAGCATATTAGAGCCACTCGCTCTGGGAGGCAACACACAGCCCTTCACTGTCCTGCTTCAAAAAACCACAAATCATAACAACAGTCATTGAACTCCAGTGATAAGGACAACCATGGCATCTCATGATACATGATAACAAACAGCAGATAACACAACAAAGTTCGGACTTATGCTCATTTTTATTAAAAGTTTGTTGCTGCTTATTCTGTCTGAGTCATGGAGTTGGCACGTTTTAAATCACAATGCAGGTCAAGGTCCCTGGTGTGATCTCATTAAACTGTTCAACTCTTAATGGCCTGCACTAAAGATAGGGAGTGAGTACAGCCAAACAAAGTCAAGCAATTCCAGTTCAATCCTCTAGAGTTTGTTAACAGGATCTGTAACTGAGCCCACTGCAAGCCTTAATGCTTATATTTACTGCCCAGACCTTTTTTTTTTTGTTTGGCTGTACACATTATTTTTTAAAAGTGGCCAGATCAGATTCCAGTGTGAACTGGTCACGGCCCTGAAATGCCATGCATGAAGCAAAAGAACAATAGCAAAGACATCACACAGAGCTGGTAGTCATTTGAAAGTAAATACAGAGGCCAGTGAAGTCAGTGTTTAGGGTTTCATTAATGCAAATAATAATGTAATGAGGATAAGGCAAAATTTTAATTATGACTTTTTGTGAAGCTATGGATGCTGCTCCTGTACAGAGGTGTGTGTGGATGTGAAATATGTGCAAGGAGTGGTGCGATTGTGTCGGGAATGGCTTCACAGAAACAGGCCCTAGATTTAATCCAAAAGTTCAGGATGTCAAGGACTTCTATTAACTACATTTGTCAGCGCCTCGCCACATGAGTCTCACAGCAAGACACTTCAGGCGAGTGAGCATGAATTCTGATATGACTGTTGAGACTGAGGTTGCACTGCAAAGAATCAGACCTGGATCTGATTTAGGGCTACATATAGTGGCAGAAATCAACAGTGGTGGAAAGAGTTTTGAAAAGCATGAGCACTGTTACAATACTGAAATATTAGTCGACTGTAATTGGTGTTAAAAAAAAATACTTAAGTATTCTTCTCAAAAACTACTAACTAGTTAATTTTTAAGCACTTATGTCTAATGCATTATCAATAGGCATTCAACTGAAAGGGGTTTCTGTTTTTCCTAATCTTTAGTCTAAATTACTCACAACTCACTTTTCTGGTCAGTGGTCAGGTCACCTCTCCAAACCCATGCCTACCGCAGCATTTTTGTTTGTTTTTTTCATCCATACGTAATGCTTTTCATTGGCCTTTTCAGTGTAGCCTTATTGGTCACCAAAACAGTGTTTCCGCAGGTTTCAAAATATTCGGCTGCGAATGCAATTTAAGGTCTATTTTAAATCTATACTTACAAAAATGTCTTAAGGATATGAGGGATTCACACACTGAAATAAACATTTTACTGAATGGCGTCTGGATGACACAGCAGTTGCAGGGGTTAACGTTGTGTTGCGCTGGAACCAGACTTTGGTGATACAAACAGGCTGGGTTACTCTGAAAAATGCTGACCAGGCTGCACAGGTGCATTAGTGGTTACTGGATCTATGTTGATTTAAGATGTGTCAAAATTGCATTTAAGACATTTTAGGGCCTTAAATTCAGATTACTGGAGTTTAGACTTTATGAGACTTTTAAGGACCTGTGGAATTCCTGAAAAAAATGCAATTTAAACATTTGATTATTAATTCAAATTGTAGCCTACTAAGCGACTAACTATACTTTTGAAAGTAACGAAATAGACTGCACAGTGTAAAGCATACTTAAGAGTGGAATTACAGTAAAGCTGCAACGATTACTCTATTAATTGAGTATTAATCAACTATTAGAATAATCAGCAACTCCTTTGGTAATCTATTTATTGTTTTGAGTCATTTCTAATTTAAAAAAACAGAACAAAAACAGTCCAAAGTCTCTGATTTCAGATTCTAAAAGTGAATATTTATATATGTATCTGGTTTCTTCAGTCTTCCATGACAGTAAACTAAATATCTTTGGGGTGTGGACGAAACAAAACGTTTTATGAAGTCATCTTAGGCTTTCTGAAACAGTTATCAACATTTTTCACCATTTTCTGACATTTTGTGGAGCAAACAACTAATTGTTTAATTGAAAAAATAATTAAAATAATCTCGTTAGCTGCAGCCCTAAATTACAGACAGAAAAATACTACAAGTACTCCAAAGACTGGCTTAACTACAGTAACATGAGTAGATGTAATTTGTTATCTCTACCCAAAAATTGGATTTGGGCCACTTTTGCATGCAGTGTGAACGCAGCCCTCTAATCCCTCATTGTTGTAGTGCTTTATGATTCTCATCCCTACTTGAACACAGCAGTGCAGTCCAAGAAAAAAAAACACATGCTTACTAGTCATTGAAACTTCTCTACACAATAAACCACGTGCTTTGAAAGGCTCTGATGATTTGCAAAAAAAAAAACAAAAAAAAACAGTGGTGTGGAAATTTTTACCTTTTTGAGGCGGTTGTGCATTAATGTGCGGAACACATGAGACAGCATCAAACCAATCCCAGCGACAAGCAGGACACCAGAGATGATCCCGACCGCGGTGATCGCGCAGGAGCGCCGTGTCATGTCTGCAGGTGCTGCCAAATACAGAAAGCGGAGCGTCAGACCTCTTAGGGATGAATGAAGACGGACGTTAAGCTAGTTTTACTACACAAAACTCCTACAAACCCTTATCTTTAACCACACAGTCAGTGATATGAGAGCTCCAACCTCGTTTTCCACGCTGCTGTCCCTTTGTTTAGTTGAGAAGTTTCTGCAGGGTTGTGAACTCTAGCCGTTGAGCAGCTTGAAGGAACGTTAACGGTTGGAGACGTTTATTGAGCTCCGGACTAGTTTCCTCGTTACAACGACCCGTTGGGAGTCTGTTTACTTGTAGTTAATAATGAAGCGGTTAACTTTGACAGCCACGAGGTTCCCTGAATCAGCCTCGAGTGGCGGTCGACCTAAAAGTTCTTGCAATACTAAAAAAAAAAATTGCCACGGAGTATTTGTAGCGGACAGTGAGGTCTTTCCCTCCCTCCGCCGCGCCAGCAGAGCGCTGATTGGTCGTCACGGTTTGTGCCCCCTCGGGTGATGAGTGCGCGCGTGAGCGAACCGCCGCGTGCAGCAGCTCGAGGACACCCAGCTGAGTAATTCACAGACCGGTCAAAACTTCATTGACGTGTAACTTCCTCATAAGACAGCAGCTCAGACAAATGCGTTTTACTGCAACGGTTTAATGGTCACGGTTGAGCTGTTAACATGAATGAAAGTCACAGAGGAGTAAATATAGTGTAAATTATCTGTTAATGTTCACAGAGGCCAATGAGAATCAAGTAGGGGAGACTGGGGACGGTTGCAACACTTTTTGCATCACTCTCAGTTGCTCAAACACCAGTGTTCAAATTACACAGTAGTTTCTGAGGGAGCCCTATTCATATAATATCATTGATATCGTATTATTACTATTGCTATATGATTTCTGCTGCTATTAGTATATATTTCTTATATATTTATGCTATCTATTGCGCTACATAATATTTTATTATCCATCCATCCATTTTCTGTAACCGCTTATCCGTGAGGGTCGCGGGGGGCTGCTGGAGCCTATCCCAGCTGACTTTGGAGAGAGGCGGGGTACACCCTGGACAAGTCGAATATTTTATTATATATAACTATATTATTATTATCATCATTGCTGTCAGTATCACTCTGCTCTTGCATGCCAGACTCCATTGATCTTCAGTGCCTACCTGGTCCTTATTTATTTATTTACATTGCCACTGGGCATACCTTGTGCATCCTGTGTACTTGTTGTGTAGATTTTGTTTGTTGTATGTACTTTGGCTGCTATGACAACGAAATTTTCTTCTAGGGATTAATAAAGTTATCTGTCTATCTATCTGTTTATTTCCTGGTGCATGCTGTTACTAAAACATGTCACATGCACAAGCATGAATGGAAGTGTGCAGCAGCGCAGTCAATCGCAGGGTTACTGCGAAAAACATTCGACTGTTACTACCACAGACAGTTAATATTGTCACTAACATTCACTAGATACTGCACAACAACAACACAAGGCTACTGTTCAAAAATCAAAGAATAATCAGAGCAAAATTTTAAAATAAATAAATACATTTTTAAAATTCACAAAATCAGCACTCACATCCCTTCAAGAATCACACATCACATGGTCAAACAATACATTTGTTAAACATTGCTAAGCAAAGCTGTGTTTTTTTTTTAACTACAAATAAAGAGACTTCTTGTGCTATTTAAATAAAAATAAGAAAGAAAACATCAGAGAAGTATTCTAATCTAGTACTAAACATTACCCACACAAGTGAAGTACATGTACTTGAAAAATCGATTTGAATACAGTAACAAAGTATTTGTACTTACTTCCTGCCTCTGTCTGTCCCTCTGCCTCATCCTACATCCTTCATT
Organism: Lutjanus campechanus; assembly: GCA_027495735.1. Classification (NCBI taxonomy): domain Eukaryota; kingdom Metazoa; phylum Chordata; class Actinopteri; order Lutjaniformes; family Lutjanidae; genus Lutjanus; species Lutjanus campechanus. Next base: position 21,593 of record JAJHUR010084472.1, read on the forward strand.
TAGTTTTTAGGGTAACAGCCAACATGACCTGCCCTGACCTACTGCACATACACATCATCCTGCCCCATAAAGTGACTTAACCACAGTCACTTGAGTAGTTGTAATTAGACTTTTGCTCAAGTATCACTTTCACTTTGACTAACGTTAAGTTTTAGCAAGACATCTCAAGTTTGACTTTTGGGAACTTTTGACAACACTGCACATACCCGTGTTAGTCAGTCAACAGCTGTATTACTATGCTCTGTAATTGACTGTCACAGTTTGTCTGGTAATTATAGGAGACTATGATAACAGCTCAATAAGACAATAAGCAACGCATCACTTGCTCTCTAATGACAGTTATCTATAAAGGTGCGATATCCTGTGCTGTAAGTAAATCCCCTGTTACTGCAGACACACATGACACACACCGTTGCCACATATCAAAAGCTTTTCACCGTCAAACCACAGCACAACAATCAGCAGACAGACTTACGGGATAGATGAAAGGGTGCATGCGACAAGTGCTTTCTGCACTCAAACCTAAAAAAATATGTCATGCAAATAAGCAAGAGTAGAGGGAGCAGGTCAACTCAGAACTTTTATTCAAGTAAAAGTTGCAATACCGCACTGTAAAAATACTTAAAATGTTACTTCAGCACATTTTAGTAAAAGTTCTCATGCAGAATGGCCCATTTCAGGATAATAAATATGAGCTATTTGGATTATAATTATTGATGCTTTAAAGGAACAGTTCACCTCAAAATACAAAATACATATTTTCCCCCATTACACTGTATTGGAGAGAAGGCAGAAATCTCTAAGGCCAATATCTCCAAAAACTCTGTGGGAGTGAACTCTCCTTTTAATGCGTCCACCACTATCATATTGCAGCTGGTAAAAGTGACACTCATTTGACTAAACTTTGCTGTGTAGCTAAATCTATAATAACGTCATGATTTCTTAGCCGCTTTATGTTATGTATTAAATATCTGAACCTTGCCACTACTGCAGTGGGATAGAAATATAAAGTCGCATAAAATGGAAATAGTCAAGTAAGCACTTTCCACCGCTGACGGTGGGTATCAGACAAAGGTGGGGAAAATACACACATTCTGTGCTCAAGAAGAAGAGCCTTCTTCACGTTGCAAAGGTCATGAAAATACATGTCATTAGCGACATCAATCAGTAAAAACATTTGAACGAAAGTATAAAGAGAGCAATATATCAAACTAGGATATACCTAATGAATAAAGAGGAAAAAGGGGAAAAGGTGATAGGGAAGGCACAGAAAAATGGGCACCTATTAAAAAGAAAAGGTTTTCTGACTGAAGACACCCAAAAAGCTGTTAGATTTCACAATGTTTGTGCAGGGGTTGCAAACCCACCACGTTAGCTCTTTCGCAAGCTGCAACACCGCTTATAAAGTATAAAGACTTCAATGTGAATGCAGAGGAGGTGATAGACCCAAACATCCCCTCCAACGTGTTGGTCCGTCTGGGACTTTTTTTTTTCTTTTTTTAAACTTTGTCTAGCCAAGGACTAATGAAGGCTTTTTTTTTCATTTTTGGAACAGAACAGAGTGCCTTCTGTGTTTGTCCACCAACACTTTACAGATGTTTTTTCACAATGGAGACAAACATATTTCCGCTTAATTGCTTCATCAGATCCTTACCAAAGAGCACCTGATTTTTTGTTCATCTTAAAAATATTGTGGATCCACAAAGCACTTCTGTCTGCATTGATTTTTTACAAGAAGTGCAGATGCTTGTGTAAAAAAGACATTGGTAAAAG
>JAJHUR010084472.1:23385-38537 GCA_027495735.1 Lutjanus campechanus
ATAACTATATTATTATTATCATCATTGCTGTCAGTATCACTCTGCTCTTGCATGCCAGACTCCATTGATCTTCAGTGCCTACCTGGACCTTATTTATTTATTTACATTGCCACTGGGCATACCTTGTGCATCCTGTGCACTTGTTGTGTAGATTTTGTTTGTTGTATGTACTTTGGCTGCTATGACAACGAAATTTTCTTCTAGGGATTAATAAAGTTATCTGTCTATCTATCTGTTCATTTCCTGGTGCATGCTGTTACTAAAACATGTCACATGCACAAGCATGAATGGAAGTGTGCAGCAGCGCAGTCAATCGCAGGGTTACTGCGAAAAACATTCTACTGTTACTACCACAGACAGTTAATAATTTTAAAATAAATAAATACATTTTTAAAATTCACAAAATCAGCACTCACAACCCTTCAAGAATCACACATCACATGGTCAAACAATACAGCTGAACATTTGTATAAATAAAATAAATAAAACAAATAAAAATAAGAAAGAAAATATCAGAGAAGTATTCTAATCTAGTACTAAACATTACCCACAAGTGAAGTACATGTACTTGAAAAATCGATTTGAATACAGTAACAAAGTATTTGTACTTACTTCCTGCCTCGGTCTGTCCCTCTGCCTCATCCTACATCCTTCATTTAGTTTTTAGGGTAACAGCCAACATGACCTGCCCTGACCTACTGCACATACACATCATCCTGCCCCATAAAGTGACTTAACCACAGTCACTTGAGTAGTTGTAATTAGACTTTTGCTCAAGTATCACTTTCACTTTGACTAACGTTAAGTTTTAGCAAGACATCTCAAGTTTGACTTTTGGGAACTTTTGACAACACTGCACATACCCGTGTTAGTCAGTCAACAGCTGTATTACTATACTCTGTAATTGACTGTCACAGTTTGTCTGGTAATTATAGGAGACTATGATAACAGCTCAATAAGACAATAAGCAACGCATCACTTGCTCTCTAATGACAGTTATCTATAGAGGTGCGATATCCTGTGCTGTAAGTAAATCCCCTGTTACTGCAGACACACATGACACACACCGTTGCCACATATCAAAAGCTTTTCACCGTCAAACCACAGCACAACAATCAGCAGACAGACTTACGGGATAGATGAAAGGGTGCATGCGACAAGTGCTTTCTGCACTCAAACCTAAAAAAATATGTCATGCAAATAAGCAAGAGTAGAGGGAGCAGGTCAACTCAGAACTTTTATTCAAGTAAAAGTTGCAATACCGCACTGTAAAAATACTTAAAATGTTACTTCAGCACATTTTAGTAAAAGTTCTCATGCAGAATGGCCCATTTCAGGATAATAAATATGAGCTCTTTGGATTATAATTATTGATGCTTTAAAGGAACAGTTCACCTCAAAATACAAAATACATATTTTCCCCCTATTACACTTATTGGAGAGAAGGCAGAAATCTCTAAGGCCAATATCTCCAAAAACTCTGTGGGGGTGAACTCTCCTTTTAATGTGTCCACCACTATCATATTGCAGCTGGTAAAAGTGACGCTCATTTGACTAAACTTTGCTGTGTAGCTAAATCTATAATAACATGTCATGATTTCAGCTTTATGTTATGTATTAAATATCTGAACCTTGCCACTACTGCAGTGGGATAGAAATATAAAGTCGCATAAAATGGAAATAGTCAAGTAAGCACTTTCCACCGCTGACGGTGGGTATCAGACAGAGGTGGGGAAAATACACTCAATTCTGTGCTCAAGAAGAAGAGCCTTCTTTAAGTTGCAAAGGTCATGAAAATACATGTCATTAGCGACATCAATCAGTAAAAACATTTGAACAAAAGTATAAAGAGAGCAATATATCAAACTATTAAATACCTAATGAATAAAGAGAAAAAAGGGGAAAAGGTGATAGGGAAGGCACAGAAAAATGGGCACCTATTAAAAAGAAAAGGTTTTCTGACTGAAGACACCCAAAAAGCTGTTAGATTTCACAATGTTTGTGCAGAGGTTGCAAACCCACCACGTTAGTGCTTTCGCAACCTGCAACACTGCTTATAAAGTATAAAGACTTCAATGTGAATGCAGAGGAGGTGATAGACCCAAACATCCCCTCCAACGTGTTGGTCCGTCTGGGACTTTTTTTTTCTTTTTTTAAACTTTGTCTAGCCAAGGACTAATGAAGGCTTTTTTTTTTCATTTTTGGAACAGAACAGAGTGCCTTCTGTGTTTGTCCACCAACACTTTACAGATGTTTTTTCACAATGGAGACAAACATATTTCCGCTTAATTGCTTCATCAGATCCTTCCCAAAGAGCACCTGATTTTTTGTTCATCTTAAAAATATTGTGGATCCACAAAGCACTTCTGTCTGCATTGATTTTTTACAAGAAGTGCAGATGCTTGTGTAAAAAAGACATTGGTAAAAGTAGAAGTACTGATTTAACTTCTTTACTACAGGCTCTGAAATGTATTCAAAGTATAAAAGTAACTACCTGCGGTTTCTGTGCAAAGCTAATTGAACCTCTCTGTTTTATCTTATTAAGTCTTTTTCATCTTAATACATTGTTTTGGTCTTGTTATGTCTTTTACATAGTTCTTTAAGTGTCGTTACATCTGTTTCATCTTGTTAGTTTGTTGTATTGTTGAATCTTTTGCGTTGTTTTTCTCCTCATTACATCTTTCATCATGTTTCATCTTGTTACATCTTGTTTGTTGTTTTTTTTGTATTGTGTCTTTTTCATATTGTTACGTCGTTTTAGTCTAGTTTAGTTCATCTTTAAGCCGTTCTAGTCTTGCTACATCTTTTTTGTCTTGTTGAGTCTTTTCCGGAGTTTTTGTTTTGTCTTGTTACGAAGGCAGCGTGCAATGACGCAAAATAAAAACAATATCATTCCTTTAAAAACGTTAAAACTAAAGTAATAAGCCTATTTTGAAAATTTAAGGAGTGCAAAGTACAGATATTGGTGTTCACATGTAGGAAGTCAAAGCAAAAGAAAATAAATATTGAAGTAAAGTAGATACCTAACAAAACAAAGTATGTGTACTTGAGTGCAGTTTTGAGGTATTGGTACTTCATTTGAATACACTTTTGTCATTGTTGCTTTTTATATATACAGTATATTTTCACCTACTGACATAATACTTAATAATAGTTCTATGTTTATGTTTACCTTTGTTATGCTTTGATGTCCTTGTTTTAGCTGAATGTGTATTTCTATTTTCCTGTATATTGTTCTTGGAACCGTGTACATGGGGAGCGGCTTAAATCAAAGTCGAATTCCATGTATGTACACTCATACTTGGCTATTAGAAGTTTTATTAGCCAAAATCAGCTTTATTTTAAAGCTTTCCATTACTTTTGGATTATCTCAATACCAAACATAGTTAAATTGTTTAGCCTAATATAACGTTTTATGTTCATTGTTAGATTCTTTAATTGTTTGTCCAGATATTCCTTCCTTTGTTATGTGTGAATGCTTAAATTATGAATGGTAATTATGGGCATTTAAATGTGCTTTGCTCCTCAAATATTTTTATTGATTTAACAACCAGTATTGTGAACAATAAATGGTAACAAATCCAGGATGCTGCAGTGTATTGGTCTCTGATTTCACAGACAAGATGTAAGAACAGCAACCAACCTTCACTTCTGTCAGGTCAGTCCCAAACTCCACATACCCAGCCGCCCACCCACGTTCCCCCCCACTGGCACTGGAAAACCATATGCTCAGTGAGAGGCAAATAAGTACGTACAGACATGACAACCAAAACAGATGAAATCAAAACAAAATAGAACAAGAAAACAAAAACACTCAATAAAGGGTCAGATACTCGATAAAAGGCCTCCAGGTGTTGTCAAAGGATTTACTGGAGTCTGTGAGTGAGTCTGCAACTGAAAATCAAATTTTTCCAAGTTCGTTGTGGTTTAGGATCTCAGTGAGCCAACTATTGTGTGAGGGGGCGAAGAGCATGCTTCCATCTGAATAAAATGAGGTGTCTAGCTAAGAAAATTGAAAAGGCCAGAACACACCACTTTGTCGATGGTACATTGGGTGCTGCAAGTGGTGGGACACGAAAATACGAAAAGTGGGGCCAAAGGAAGAGGGTGGAAATGACTGATTATTAAAAACGGAGGCTAAGATAGAGAGTTTGTCCAGTCCAAAATGTTTGCAGGATTGCATCCAGATCTTGATTAAATTGGTAACAACTGGGTTTTGGTAAATATTGTAAATTTTAAGTCTTTAAGTTGTGTGGTTATGAGAATTTGGAAGGACAACTTTGATGAAAGAGGGAAGAGGGAAAAGTCTCACCTTTGCTATCATTCCAATTACATATTTTGTTGATGTTGTATGCCCAGTAATACTGAATAAATTTGGGCAGTGTATTGGAACAAGCATAGAAATTTAGGGAAGAATCACTTTCTTTATGAGGTTAACACGACCAATTAGGGACAAGAGGAGAGCAGACCAGAGAGCTGTGTCAAGTTTACATTTGTCAACAACAGGGCAAAAGTTTTTTGCAAAGATCATTAAACGTTAAAGTTGTGGTGAACACATGTATCTAAAATATTCAAACATAACTCTGAATGAGAAAAGAGACTGTGGTATTTTCTTGGATTGAGCACTGATGGGGAGGAGTTCACTTTTATGGAAATTTAACACATTCAAAGTATGTGTTGAAATGAATTAAAATGTCCTTGACAACTGGGAGAGATGACACCAGGCTGGAAGCATACATCAGCAGGCAATTTGTGAGTGATACCCACCCTGGTGATACCTTCATATCTACCCCCTCTTCTCAAAGCCAGATGGCTAAGGGTTCAATGGCCAAAGCGAAGTGGAGAGGAGAAAGCGGGCAACCCTGCGGAGTGTCCCAATGGAGATCAGAAGAATGTGATTTTATACCATTTGTGAAAATGCAAGCAACACATTTGCACAGCAACCTAATCCAAGCAATACAATCAGAACTAAAGGCAAATTTTCCCAAAACAAAACATATTTATCTGACGTGCACAGTCTGGATGAGAAATGTTGAAAGTCTTTGGCAATTAGACGTCATTGTAATGTTATCATGTATAAGGGGGTAGTGAAGCCGCGGTTAAAGTAGGAATCCCTGGACACGGGTGGTGGTGAAGGGAAGGCTGAAGATCAGGATGTGATGAGGACTGGATTTCTGATGAGCTCAACCAGGGCTCTGGATAAGAAGAACTGGAGGTGAACGGGGTGGAGGAGGGATGCAACGATCTCACTGAAATGACAGCTGACAACAGCAGAGAGGAGAGTAGACTGTAAAGTTCGCTGGCAACAACATGATTGGCCAATGGAGGCGGTGGCTACATCTGATTGGGTAACTGACAAGTGGACACCCATAATCAGCTGATTGAGAATAAGCAGGAAGGAAAGTAAGAGAGGGAGTTGTGAATGAATGAGGCGTAAAGATTGTCTTCCTGATTGAACTTACGCCTCATTTCCACACCACCCTGTCAAAAAAAGATTTCAGCATCTGAAGATGATATAACCTCAGGAGTGTCAGGGCTGTGTGTAGCTAAAGTTAGCGGTTGCTCTCACTTGTAAATGTTTCTTTAAATTAGATGCTGAGACAAGATAATGGCAACATTTCCACCTAATTAAAGCATTTCTTTCAAGAGGTAACAAATTGGCAACAGTTAGATTAGCTGGCTTCACTCAGACCAGAGTGGCGTTGTGAGACTTGTGAAGAGCTGCATCACCCACCACTAACTAGAAGGATCCGAACATTTGAAATTCCTTTCCTGCAGAAGGCGCGACGCCGACCCGACGCCAGTTATCTTTACTGATCTCTTAAGAAGACATGATGCTGCCTGTTCTAGAGTTCACCAGGAAATGCAGTCATCTTGTCTCTAGGTAACAGTCTGGATGTGGCTTCCTCTAATATCAACACACAGCTCTTAATTTTTGCTTGCTTTCAGTTTTAAGATGCAGTCATCACATAATACAGCAACCACATGACTCTAACCGAAACCTCTTCTTCACAGCGAGAGTCTGGCTCATCAGCATGCTTTAAGACTTCTGCATTTCTACTAGTGAACAGCACATATGAAGGTGAGAGGACACAGAGAGAGGTGACCCAGTGGAACAGCAAAACACATCATACATCAACTCTGACACACTGGAACTTGTTCACAGTCAACAATCATAAAGGTTAGGTTCCTGTTTTAAAACAGCACTCACATGCCCATGTGCACACAGAGACTTTTTTCATAATTGTAATGAATCCTCCTCTTCCAAATGCAACTCCACTGTAATTGGTGGGGGACAGTCTAAGTTAGACAAATCTACTGGGTCTCTTCCAAAGTCTTTTTAGTACAAAATCTGCCTCTTTGTGTTAGCCTACCATCCCCCTGACACAGCGCTAGAAAACACAACGTTTTATACTATGACTGTAACTGTGGAAAGTAAGCCTCGATCAGCTTCAGGTTAAATCTGCAATAACGTTTTTTTGCCCCAGCGTGTTGCTTACTCTGTCTGTCTGCTGTTTGATGCTGAGCAGATTGTTTCCTGTAGGCTTTAAGAGCTTTCTCACTGTAAACAGCTGCCTCTTGAGGTAAAAATGATGCAATGAGAACAGTCAGAATGAGCCAAAACAGTAAAGTTGTGAGCTAAACAAACCTGACCTGAAATGTTCTTTAAAGCTTCGTAAAGCTGAGAGGAGCAGCAGAGTCCAGTGATAGTTCTCCGTAGGTTTGTTACCACGAGCGACCCCCTTCACGTTGTGGTTTTATACTTTAGGTTACAATGCAGGTCACCAATTAATTTAAATGATTTAATAGGGAAAACTGATAATTAAATCATACTATATCTTGACTCGCTTGACTGATCATAACAAGAGTTTAGCATCAGGGAAGCTGACTAAAAAGTGTTTCTGAACTCTCAGTCAATCTAGAACGTATCCACTAACTATTCTAAAAAGTGATCTCCCAGTTTTGGAGGGTGACATAAATGAAATGCAGTGAGACAGAGTAAAGGATAAGGATGATGTACGTACTTGTTGTGAACTCAAAAAGAAAATCTTTACCATGGGCAAATGAGTCCATGTGAAAACTTATGAAACAACGGGATCTGACTCTACAAAGGGCAATGAGAAGCTGCTTAAATAATGATGTTGCGACATATAAAGGTCTAAGAAATCATGCTTCTAAAGAATTAAGAAATGCGGAAGCTGAATAACATCTCAATAATCACAGTGGCCAGAGGGAATTGTTCTGCTACCTGGAAACAAATGAATAGTTTAATAAAGCCGTTAGGCAAATTGACAACTGTGAACTTAAAATTGGGAACCAGTTGGTTGCTGACAGTACACAAACTGTTCATTCATTCAATCATTTTTTTTGTTTCCTCTGTCACAAAGCTTGCCAGTACCTTTAAAGTTCCCAGTGTGGAGCTATCCACACACAGAGGAAGTGTTTGTGTCCTCTGTTGATCTGATACAAACATCAGCTTAGCTCTCTTTCACTGCCCTGTGGCGCATTCCTTCAGTAACACACCTGAGAGCTGCCAATATTAGTTTGTTTTGCCACTGAGCGGCTTGAAAAGGAACAACCTTGAAGAGTTTACTCATTCATTTTATAAGTTACAATCTGGAGGTCACATGCATTTGTCGCTTACCTTCACTATTCTACTACTTCCCTGTGTGAGCCCAGAGGGTGTTTTGTTTTATAACCACGGCAGCTTTGAAAAATGCAAATAATGCAGCTGCTAAAATCAGGTGCAAAATGTAAACAAAAACAAAATATACTCTATCTTCAAAGAACAACCCTTTTGAGGAACAAAATCAAGAGCCTTTTTCATCTGCTGGCCTATTTTTTAAAAATAGGTTATAGGAAATATATCCATTGTCTCACACCGTCCCCCTGTAGTTTGTACTGAATGGACTACGGCAGCCCAGAAGTACTACAAACATCAAGCTTATGCTAAACATAACAGGAAAATGCAATGAGAAGTGTACTCCGTTTCAATAGGATGTTGCTCCTTTGAATTGTCATTGTGTGAGGAAACAGTGACAGAAGTAATAGGATACGCACACACACAGTTTAACCGCAGAAGTCTTAATTTATTGAACAGTAAATATTAATAATAAACAGCCATTTGTTTGATTTAAGGTATGATTACAGTGAGGCATTATGTTCACTCGTCATATACGTTAAAAAATAATCATGCACTGAAACTTTTAATTAGTGCAAAACAACAATAACTCTCAAGTAGGACAGAATTAGTGAAAATCAACACAGTTAAGCACTACATCAAGCCAAATCTGCAAAACATTACACAGAGCACTGGCTTGGTGTGCCATCTGTTTGCCATGTGTTTGCGCTGAAGCATTGATGTGGAAATGTGGAGTAATTATTCAGATTCTGATACTTTTTTGTTTGTTGTCTCAACTGTGGATTTCTTTTTCCTGTTGAGTAATATTTACATCCACCATTGACATTGCTATGGGGCTTCTAACTGCCCCTATTTTGCCTCCAGGGTCATTCCAGTACTCTGACCAGATGGTTTTGGCTGTTGTGTTTAGTAGTGAACATCAAAGCAGAAGGAAGATCGTGGCCTTGCTGTTGCTGCCCCAGAAGTGTGGAATATACCAGAAGAGATTTAGAAGAAAGATTAATACTTTCTCCCAGTAATAAGTGTAGCAGTAATTAAACAAATGACAAGGAATTAGTTAAAAGATGAAAAGTCCAAATGAAAGTCTTGTATGGAATGGAAGAAATAACCATGCCTGAACAAAGATGTGAAAAATGGTTGATACAACAGACAATATTTCTATTGCCTCTTGTTATTAATTGTATTGATGTCCTTGTATCAGTGCTACCCGGTTGTTGCTTCTGGGGGATGATTTATGATTTTATTCTTACTTATTACTTATTTTTATTTCGAGACATTGCACAGTGACTTCCCAACATCAAGACTGATTTCATCCAAACAAATGGGACAATAACATAACCTATAGAGGATGACAAAAATGACATAAAAGTCGTCACAAGATGTAATGAGACTTAACAAGACGAAAATGATGTAAAAAAACTAAAGTATGTAAAAGACTCAACAAGACGAAAATGATGTGAAAGATGTAACAAGACAAAAATAACGTAACAAGACCAAACTACATAAAAGACGTAACAAAACAAAAACAACATAAAAGATGTAACGACAAAAATTATGCAAAAGACAACAAGATTTTTTTTTTAAAGTGACAAGACAAAAACGACTTAACAAGAATAAACTACATAGAAGATGTAATGACAAAAACAATGTAACAAGACTGAACTACGTAAAAGATGTAACGAGATGAAAATAATGTCAAAGACGAAACAAGACGAAAACAACATAACAAGACAAAACTACATAAAATATGTAATGAGCTGAAAATGATGTAAAAGACACAATGAGACAAAAACAATGTAAAAGATGTATCAAGACAAAAATGATGTGAAAGACATAATGAAGTAAAAAATGTCCTGGGGGACACCTTTTACTTTTGTGCTTTGAGAACATATTAGAATCTGTACTCTTTCAGTTCTGCTTGAGTAAAGAAGTTGAATCAGTTCTTCTACATGAGTAAATGTGTGTCCTTTCGCCGCCTCTGAATATCTGGGTGAAAAGCAAGTCGGGGTTTTATGAGTAAAAACGTTGAGAAATATAAAGCAAAATATTCTCATGGCCTTTAGCCTGCAAGATGAGTGATCGCTAACTCCCACACTAAAGATACACACAACCACTTTAAATCTTGAAAAACCATGAAATATGTGTCTTCCATATGAGTCACCTTCTCTCCGCTCTGTCTGGTCAGTCTGCTTTCTACATTAACACGCCTGGACACCAAAGTCCTGAAGCATCATCCGACCTCAGAGAGCACCACCTCCACAGGAAGAGCTGAGAGACTTTGAAATCTTATAACTGCAACAACAGATGAATTTTACTTCAGCTCAATGTTGTATCTCATTTCATGTTGACCTGTGTACACACAGACGTTTTGGCATGGCTCTTCTCACAGGGTCTGAGCCTGTTAATTTAAGCCCCACAGGACAGTTGAGCATCAGGGCGCTCTGCCAAGGTAAGAAAAGTTAGATCATGGGGGAGGGTTTCAGAGGAAGATGTTTATAACACAGGCTTTACACATTTGCTGCTGCTAGTTCCAGTATAACACTCACGTAAAATGTTCCCAAAAAGAGTTCAGTCTGCAGCACATTTCTTTCTGGCTGTAATCTCTTTATTGCTTATTGACTCAAGTTATAATATAGTTATGTCATAGTGCATAATCACAACTGTGCATAGCTATAAGCACAGTCGTAACTCAAGCTCACCCCTTTCCTTTAATGAGACATATTTATGTCACGGGGACAGACAGTTTTTAAACGACAGGAAACTTTACCTCATGTCCTTTTAAAAAACAATAGTTTTTTTTCTCCTTTAAAGCCATTAAAAGATTAAAAGAAACATTGTGTGTTATCTTTCTTCATCTGAACGCAGAGTTACTGTAGATACATTAGCGTACTGTATTTTGGGTTTTGTTGATCTTTCTTTCTTTTTTTCCCTGCCTGAGGGTGCAGGAAGAATTGTAGATAAGAGTCCATTTAAAATGAAGATATAATTATAAATATAAATTTAACTGGGGAGGAGAAAAGGGAAAACAAATCTGTAAATCACCCTGATCAATCAACAATCATTTGTCATGTTCTGATTGGTTGCACTGATGTAAAATTCCTATCACAATTGTCATATCATGCTAGAGATTATGTCAATAATTCTGAGTGAAGATGATTGTTGCGCAGCTGAAAAACAACTTAAGGATTGTAAAAAATGGGCCAAGTACAGTTTAAAAGTGAATTTGTACATTTAATTCTGAAATGAAGACCTAAAATAGATGTCTAAAAATGTACAGTCAGAGTACATTTGGGGTGGCACGGTGGTGCAGCGGTTAGAACTGTCGCCTCACAGCAAGAAGGGTCTGAGTTCAGATCTTCCAGCTGGCTTGGGGGCTGGGGAGTTGTGTGTCTGGGGCAGGGCCTTTCTGTGCAGACTTTACATGTTCTTCTCGTGTCCATGTGGGTTCTTTCCGGCTTCCTCCCATAGTCTAAAGGCATGTGGCATAACCCCGCCTCTCGCCAAGTGTCAGCTGGGATTGTGTTTAACTCCCCCCTCGACCCGTCAAGGATGGATGGATGCATATATAAAAATTAAATGTAATGTACTGTTACAATTCCATCATTTTATCACCATTAAGGAAATTCATGTCAGCTAAATGATGGATGAGTGGACTAGACAGAATAAAATGTAATATTGTTAGGAGAAATATGTAATGCACAGTCCACAAAATGAGTATTGCAGTAAATAGCGAGTTGGAGCTATAGACTTCATATTAAATAGTTTGAATCCACATAGTTGCTTCCCCCTGCTCCCTCCTCCCCAGACTCAAGGAGGCTCAGGCAGGCTGCAGAAACACTGAAAGAGTGCAAGACAAGCACAACATTATAACTGTAAGTTTTCTGTAACTGTCAGGTGTCTGTCAATGTAAAGCTAAGCCAGTTATACTGAAAACAAAAGCCCACTGCTCTGAAAAAAACACATTCTTGCCTTATTTTTCTCTGTTCATTATTTTGAGTTACACAGTCGAAGCTGTCCCCATGCTTTACTCACAGCCCTTCGATAGTTTAACTCAGTAACAAGTAAATTTACAATTAAGACAGAGCGAGAAACCTATCTTACATTATTAATGATTTCATACTACTCGTGAACAGATGCTTAATCATTAAGAAAACATTTACCATTGATCTGAACTCTAATTATTGTGTAACGGGCAAACTACAACAGTTATTCAGGCTCAGAATAGAAAGCTGCAGCATTGTTGATTTCTCATGACGTATGAGAAGGTTTCTCCTTTAACTTATTGATTCCTTTCTCCACTCTTGCTTTTAAGATAAATGTCATGGTTCACACTGGCACACATTCATATTTCTAACTCCACTGGATAAAAATGGAGGCTCTGCTCTTTTATTTACTTTATTTTTTCCATTCCTCATGCACACACTTAGTTCTGCGTTAACTCAGAGTTGATTAAACTAATTCTTCTCAGCTGCTCTGGCACCAAAAGCTCTGAGTTTCCCATCTGAGGCTGAGTTAACTCAGAGTGCAAGATTAGTTTGAGTTTGTCAAACCTGTTTTGCTAACATGTGGATGTTTAGCAGGTATAATGTTTACCATCTTAGCTCCAGATGAGGCTGAAGGGATGTAGGTATTAATCTCTGTTCTATTGAAGGCATTTTCTCCCTTTCACACTTCGAGCCCTTCTATTTGTGTTCAGACTGTGGGAGAACATCTGCAGTGTGACAGCCACAACATCTTAAATCGCTCTGTATCAGCCTTCGAGGAAGGACTTGCTGATCTTACTCCTCTGTCAAGCCCATCAAACTCCCATATCAGCCCAGAACAGCAGAAGGAAAAGCATTTCCCCAAGGAAGAGATTGCGTGAATGAGACTCTGTCCGCAGAAAGTTTATTTCTAAATTGTTTATCTTTGTTACACGAACTGCTTCTTGAGTGTAATTTCCGAGGTAGCATCCAAGAAACTGTCAAATAGAAGCACATACCGCAAAACATCCATTAGGAAGTTGCAGACAGAAATTTTAAGAGAATAGCAGAATTTATTATATCGATAAAATAATCAGAATGATGATGATCTGAGAAGCCACATTTGCCATCTGGGTATAAATCCAAGCTTCACCACGACAGCTGTGCCTCTTACCTGGAGATTTACAGGAATGTCCCATACATCACCTCCGTTCAACTTTGAGCCCCCTACTCGTTCACTGTACAGGATGTATCATGTCCTTGGCCACGGCATGTATGTTTATCTCACTTCCCACTGTTTTTCCACACAGTTTGAGGATACAACATAGGAAACATCGGAGGGGACTACAGAACACCACACCCACCACAAACAAAGGAGACAGTTGTTTAACAGAGCGATAATGACACCGGTTCTGACCCTTTAATGGAGATTAAAAAGTTTTTATAAAATCGAGGAAACATATAAATAATGACAATCATTTATTTTATATGTTATTCTTGTGTTTATATCAACAGTTGAATTTTATGCAGGTGAATGTGTGGTTCTTTATTACATCATATTTAGTGACCGGATGGTATTTTCGCCAGGTGACCCTTGTCTAAACTTGGCCGAGACGATGCTGGAACACCTAAAACAGCTGCGTGTCGCCATTGTTACACGCTGCCTGTATTTTTTTTATTAAAGTGTTCCGGTGCCTGTACTTTATTTATATATGATCAATTGTTTTCACTTTCCTCAAAACAATAACTCCAGTGGCCTATATCAAAGTTACTATCTGCTGATGTAATGGTGATACTAATGATAACAACTGCCGCCACAAGAAAATGAATAATGGTAGTCTGGGCTCAGTACAGCTGTTTGACTTTCTGTACACAAAAACAAACAAACAACTTGGCGACTATGTACTTACTTTACTTGAGTATTTGTTTTTTTCTTGGAAACTTCAGACTTTCACTACATTTCAAAGACAAATATTGTGCTTTTGACTCCACAACATTTCTAGGAAGGTTGTCATTACTTGTTACTTTTAGGCGAAGCATCACTTTGAAGTCAGCTGTTGCTGTTTTTTTCTTTTCTAAAAGGCAACTGGCCACACGCTGTGTTCCTCTCAGAAGGAAATCAATCACAGTACCCGCTCGCGACTGGGATTGATGTAAAAGCAGAAATACGTCATCTGGGTGCAGTCTGTAACAAGAGCAAGCAAACTCTCCCTCTTTCATTCAAACAAAATGCAGTAATGGTGACGGCTGGAGAAAAAGACTAAATTAAATCTCAAGAATTTATTATAATTAGAAAAAGAGAAATAATTCCAGGTAGGCTTTTAATATTGGTTTGTTTTTATCAGGGGGAAAATGACAGAACATGACAACAGCTGTTCTTTTTGTCTTTGATTGCATTTCTATGCTGAGGTTTTTACAGGTGTTTCTATAGACTTTGTGTAGCATCGTGGTTCTACAAGCAAGTCAGTTCATCAGAGAGTTACAAGGTTCTGTGAAAACAATACAGCAATGTACTGATATTAGAAAATGTACTTTGTAATTTGTACTATTGAATACTTAAGTGTTAAAAGCAAGTACTCTAGTACTTTCACTTGTAGTTGAGTATTATGATATTTGACCAGGAGTATCTATACTTTGACTCGAGTACTGGGGTTGAGTACTTTTTCCACCACTGTTTAGTATATACAGTTTTAAAGTCTTGGTGAGCACATTTAATATGATAAAATGGCAGTTTTTCTAAGGTATAACTTACCTGCATGCTCCCAGACCATCATGATGCAACAAAAGCATTTTTGTACAGTTTAAAGGGACAGTTCACCCCAAGATCAACTATATATTTACCCCCTGGCCCATAGTGCTGTTTATACATGTAGATAGTTTTGATGTGAGCTGCAGAGTTTTGGAGATATCAGCCTTAGAGATGTCTGCCTTCTCTCCAATATAACGGTACTAAATCGCCCTCTTTCCTAACATCATGACTTGGTTACTCAAGATACTCCACAGGCCTTGTTGTACAGTATAGCATAGATGGATACATAGCACTACAGGCCAGAGAAGAAAAAAAAAATGTAGTTTTGATTTGGGGGTGAACTGTCCCTTTAATACGGAAGGCATTTTTCTGAATTAACAAGCCCGGATGAAACGATTGCACTTGATTGGCGGACTGTGTTTTGAGCTGACAGGGTGCAACATGCAAGAGTCTGACAGGATGAGGCGGCCTCAGTGGTTACAGGTTTGTGTAATAACACAAAGTTGACAGGCAGCCCATTTGTGCCGCCACACTTTCAGTTACTCACGGATATTGATTGTCTTTTATCTCAGGGAAAAAGTAACCCGAACAAACCCCCAATTATGTTTATATAGATTAGCTATTATTTCTTATTTCATTTTAAGGTGTGAATGAAAATCAATCAAGTCATTAAAAAATTGAAAATATCCTGTCTGTCTCATACCAGATTAGAGGTCTGGACAGCTATGTTGTTCGTCTCACTGGTGCAACGACAAATTTATGTGGTTCACCCTTTGACAGGCACATCCTGAGCTCATTG
>JAJHUR010084473.1:0-17264 GCA_027495735.1 Lutjanus campechanus
TGGACACTAACTTGTAGGGCTGTGTATTGATAAGGTTTTAGCGATTCCAATTCCTTATCAATCCCTGCTTATCGATCCAATTCCTTATCAATTCTCTTATCAATTCTCACTACAGAAAAATAAGTACTATGTGACTACAGATATAGTAAAAAAGATTTTATTAATATAAAAATCATTTACAAGCTGGGTTGGACAGGGCTGGGCAGCAGGACAGGGGCAGGGCTGGACGTAACTGAGCAAGGCAGAACATGGCTGGGTTCTGAGCAGTGTTGGGCACGCTGCTTTTAAAAAGTAATTAGTTATAGTTACTAGTTATTTCTCCCAAAAAGTAACTGAGTTAGTAACTGAATTACTCCACTATAAAAGTAACTAGTTACCAGGGAAAGTAACTATTGCTCGTTGAGCAGATTGTTTCAGTGTTGAAAGCTTACTCTACCTTTAGCGTTGTCCCGTCCCTCCCTCGTCCCTCACCAAAGAAAAAAAAAACCAGCTGTGCAGCGAACCGGATGACAAGGGCTTCAATGAATAGCTTTAGTTTATAACGCATCACATTTAATTGCCGGTAACGGTAACGGCGTTGTAACGATGGAAATAGTAATTAGTTAGATTATCCGTTACTGAAAAAAATAACGCCGTTAGTAACGCCGTTTGGTTTAACACCGTTATTCCCATCACTGGCTCTGAGTACACAATATCAATCAGAATCAATCAGAACACCTTTGACCGTTTAGCGCGAGCCGGCGACATCTCCGCAACTGAGATAATCCGTCTAGAAGCAACAACAAAAAGCACATGGAATGACATCCGTGCATTGCTCGTGGGGTGCGTTCATTTGCTGTATTAGCACACCCCGGGAGGAATCGATAAGGGAACCGAAATGGAGTTTTACCAGCGATTCCAAGGAATTGGTTAACTGCGGATCCGGTTCCAAATTAAAACCGGTTATCGATGCGCAGCCCTACTAACTTGCAAGCAGAGCAGATGCTGCTGCTAGCACTGCTAATGTTAGCTGCACTGTGTGTCAGGCTGGCAGCTAACATCAGCTCCAGGTCGTTTACCCACCGACACTGTAAACCTCTTCGGTCTAAAAGGTTGAAGCATTTAGTGAGTTGTTGTCATGTTTTGTACGTTAATGTGTAATGTTTGTATTACACAGCATAAAGTAGCGTGCAGTTCAGCGGCATTTTAAGTACAATTTGGTGATTGTAGACTGATTAACAGCTTCAAATGGCTTTTAATAGGCATAGTTTTTTTTTTTTTTTGGGGGGGGGGGGTTCTGCTCAATTTTAAATGTTTCTGACTGTTTTCTGAGTGTTGTCAACTAGTCTAAATTAGTCGAGGCAAGTTGTATATCTTTATTCCTCTACATTTATATTAAAACTTTACTTAGACCAACTAGCTACAGCATTACCTACTTAGAAAAATCAGTCGTTCAAGTACTTTTGCGTTACCAAAAATGGAAGCCCCTTTGCGTTTCCTTGTCCATGTTTTGTTATGTTGTTCAGAGGGTGTGTAGTGTACTGTATGTCTACGTTTGAACGTACTGACTCCTCTGTCATTGCATATAGTCAAGTCCACTGACAATAATCTGTAACTCTGCAAGCTAACAACAGGAATGACAGACACAACCTCCCCTTTACAACTCTAAAACGAGTTGGCTAAAAAGCCTCTCCACAGGCACACTAGTCTGGATGGTGTGGGAATACTGGCCCAAAAAAAGATTTGATGATGGAAAATGTGCTCAATGCATCCTCAAGACCTGACTTGAGATACTCCACAATTTCAGTGTCTGCTGAGACCATAGGATGTCTGTCCTCTGTCTCAAAAGCAAAAAAAAAGTCAGTCTCCTCCACAGACGGGTGCAGCAGGGGTAGTTCTTACAATTGTGAAAATATGGGGAAAAAAATGTAACAGCAATGCAGAATTTATTTGAAACTGTAACTAACTACAAAATTACCAAAAAAAGCAATCTGAGTACTCTATGCTTACTTTGTAATGAATAACCCCCAACACTGCAGTTGACACATTGATTTCATAAGCATTAACACAGACCTTTGTTCGATTTAATTGCTACACTTGAATACTTTGCTTCTGTAGAGTCAGTTGGTCTGATGTGACAGTAGCTTATGGCAGCTAACGATGGAACCTCGTAATGGCACGGTTGTTGTTTCTCTCTTGTGGTTGCGTTCTTCTTAGTCTTAATCAGGTCACCTAAGCAAATCTTGCTATAATCTTGTAATTGCCACTAGTGGCCACTGTTTAGAAATAGTTACATTGCAGAGTCTCTCCACCCAAAGTATCTGGAAATTTATTCCCCTGAAGTACTTTTCAAGGAACTAAAAGGTTCCTTCAGCCCCTTGTTTTCTGTGTTTCCACCACGTTCAAGCAACTCTTTAAGTTTAGGTAAATATGTCAGCTGTTTTTTCACATCATTTTTCTGTGTAGCTATACAATAACAGGGACACCATATGAAGCTGTTTCCAAACCCTGCTGGATTTTGTCTTCAGCAGAAATACCTGGTCTCTGTCATCATTCCATCTTTCATATTCTTCCTTCTGTAACTCCATGTTAATTAGGGATGCACCGATACTGATACCAGCATCAGGTGTTGGTCCGATACTGTCCTCACGTACTGGTACTCATGAAACTACTCTGATACCCCATACCTGATACCACATCATGAAAAGTAGCTGCTTGACACAAGCAAACATCTAAAGAACCGCAACAATTCAGAGTTCAAGACATTGGCTGATGTTTACCCTCTTTTTTTGGTCGCCTTGTCATCATCAACGAGGGACTTGCTGTCCTCAACATCATCCACTAATGACTGAAGCGACTGTGGAAACTGACTGTAAAATTTCACGCAAGTCTGTATAAAACTGAAATAAACACAGAGTGCACCTGTAGACCGCAGCCAGCCGCTGTCCAATCAGTGCCGGCGGGTGTAAACTAGTTGAATGCCTCTACTAATTAATCCGAAGACGAAGATGAAGAAAAAACACCGCTGCCACCAGTCTGTAACCCTCTTTTCTTCGTAATAAACTGCTACAACTTCGCTTTGTGTACTTCATCTTCACCAAAACAGCCTGACTATACTCTTTGGGGTTCACAGCAGGGTCAACAAAACTGTTAGACACATGGCACCACACTCATACTGGCCCCCCTAAACAATGGCAAACAAAGGTAGGAACTAATTATCTCTTAGACAAGAGGGACATGAAGAAGAAACTTAAATACTACACATGTAAATGTGTCATTAAAATAATAGTTAAGACTAGAACCGCCAACATTCCAATACTCCCTAGAACCACCATGTGGGGTCATTTTCACCCCCTAACCAGTAAGAGCGTCTTCAAAGCAAAAGGGGTCATTTATAGAAGTTGTTAAGTTTGAATAATAATTAAAACTTGAGAAAATAACCTAGTTTATCATTTATAATTATATTTTATTTAGCTGCAGACAGACAAAGTTAAAACTAAACAGAATTGGAGCCTCGGCGGAAAAAGACGCATCTGTCTCCCTGTCCTCGCCACACACTCAGCTAGCTTGCTTGCTCTCTCTCTCTCTCTCCTGATACATGCGGGGCGGCTGCTCACTCTATTGACGGTAATTATAAGCTACATAATATTGTGATATTTAGTTTATGCTATAGACGAGAAGACTCTCCTCCTCCCCAGATGAAGACAACTGCTCAGGTGTAGATGACGGCTCCGTCACATCTATATTTTCCCTCATCATTCATTTTTATGCTCTTAACGCGCAACAGCGTCTGCAGTCGCAAAAGGGGTCATTTATAGAAGTTTTTAACTTTGAATAATAATTAAGACATGAGAAAATAACCTTTTAGAATTCGGTTTATGAAGTTTATCATTTATAGTTGTAGTTGTATATAGTTATAGCAGGATAAGACGCACCCATCTCCCTCTCTCCGCCACACACACACACACACACACACACCTCACAATCAGCACACATACACGCTTTCACAGTGATATAGAAGTGTCCCGAAGTGGTGATACGCACAGAGCGGCTGGTCGCTCTATTGATAGTAATTATAAGCTACATAATATTGTGATATTTAGTTTATGCTGTAGGCAGGATCCTACCTGTCAATGGCTTTTTCTTTTTAGTGAGTGAAGGCTCTCCTCCTCAGATGAAGACGACTGATCAGGTGAAAATGACTGATCAGTCACAGTGATATTTCTCCCTCATCAGATTCTCCCTCCTCACTGAGGTCCTGAAGCTGTCAGAGTCTCTGATACTTACACTTCTTTTTATATGGCCTGTTTCTTGTTTTCTTCTGTCTTTTAGCAAGCTAGGTATAGCTTATAGCAAGCATAGGCTACTGTGCAGTCTTATAATGAATGAAACGTCTTGAGTAAACAATGTGCGTTGCTAAGCAATCTGGCGTGGCGCCAATGTAGAGCACAGCCTATACAGCTGTTTCTATGGGGGTAAAAATGACCCCCTCAGCGGTTCTAGATATAAATGGTCATATTTTTTTTTCTTTATATCCCACACCCCTCATAATTCACTACAAGATTAATAAATCAGTATTAGGAAAAGTCATGTACTGACAGATGTAGGACATTTATTTTAACAGTTACGTGCATTTGAAAATGCCAGGGGGTAAAAATGACCCCCTTGGCGGTTCTAGTGTTAAAGTGCTGTAATGAAAAAAAAATTATCACATATAACACCATTTGTAACAGTAAACTTAATTCTGCAAGTCCATAATAATGTTGTGATATTATTATACTGAAATATATCATGTACACAGTAAACTGCACAGCTTAATAAGGAACAAAAAATAAGTAAAGTAACTTACTACTAAGACACAAAAATGTCATGTGTACTGTAACTATGGTTACACTTGTAGCAGGAAACAGCAACAATGATTGACATTTAGAAAGTCAGCATCTGATGAAAATAAAACATGTTTTAAAGTCATTGTAAGAACTTTAATGGCATCATTAAGTACTCATATCAGTACTCAGTATCGGCAAGTAAACAAATGTAAGTACTTGGACTTGTACTCGGTCTGAAAAAAAATGGTACTGGTGCATCCCTAATGGTAATGTGTCGAAGCACGATGAACAACAAACAGACTGGTTTGCAGTTGTAGATCATTATAAAAGTGGTGGCTGAAATAAAATGCTGCGAGTACTCAAACAATGAGAAATAATGAGCGTTGCATTATTTCCTCTAAAGTTCTGGTATTTTTGAAAAGCAAGCATGGATTTTAAGGGTGGTAAAAAAAAATGTCCCAGAGTTCCTCTAAAGGTTCCTAGTCCCTGATTAAAGTTATTGCGGTAGAAACATGGCTCTCAAAAAAGCTCTTTTGAAAGTGCTTGGACTTTTGCTGTTCTTGTCACTTTGGTAATGTTTGTTAAGTATACAATACAGTGAGGGTGATGAGATGGCATCATATTATAATATTTCTGTTCATTCAGGTCCTTAAATTTAAACTAATAATGTAGTTGAGAGACCACTGCAGTGTTTCCAGCTGAACAGACTGAACAGAGCCACACTGTCCAGAAGAACTGACATCCCACAATAAAGAGTTATTGGTCAAAATGCTGTTTCAGAGGATTTCATTAGTATCGGTTTCAGTGGGCAGCACTGGTGCCATTCAGTTTAAATGTTGATTCATAGAATTTCATTTCAGTGGGCAGTTTAGAGTTATGTGGTTCAGATGCAGTATCAGAGAATTTCATTAGTATTGGTTTCAGTGAAGAGGCTGCCGTGGTGTAAGTGCTGCTTCAGAGGCCTTTCCACTCTGCCAGGAAACAAGTCTGGCAGAAATGCTGATCTAAAGCCTGTATTCAAAGAAAGTTTTGAGAAGAATTCATGAGTCTGGCCTTCCGGATCCTGTAACGAGTGACTGTGGATGCACAGTCCTTGATCCTCAAAACTTGTTAAGCATCCCAGCATTTCACATCTCTCTGAACCGCCAGCTCAAATCCTCCCCTCTCCCACTCATTCTCTGACTCTGTTCATTTAATCAAGCACAACCTCATATTTTTTTCTCCAAAACCCTGAAACGCACACTGATCACTTGAGCTTTTTCTAACTGTCTGAAGACAAAATGTACAAATCACTATCTACACTTATGGCACTAGAACATCTATTGTACAAACATTTAAAAGGATGGATGGGTGGGGATACTGTCCAAACAGAAGTCTTGTCAGTTGTCACTTGTTCAGGAGGGTTTTTTAGAGCTCCAACAATGAGAGTTAAAGCCTAAATAAGTGTTTATGGAACACTAGAGTTTGGGAAGAAATGTTTTGAATCTATGACCTCAGATGACATTTGACTAGGTTATGATAGAGGTTAGATTACATTTACTTAGATCTTTGTCAAAGGCATGCTCTGTTAAGTACATCATTGATCTAGATAATGTCTCAATATCTGTTTCCAGCAGTGACACTCTGGCCAAGTGATTACAGGTGGCAGCTTAACAAAATGATGTCATTTCATTTTGAAGCAGATATAGATTTTGAATTTGAAATCTTGTTTGGAGATTCTCGAAACTGAAATAACCCCTGTTGTAAATCTTTTTTGACCAATATTCAACTTAATACAGTACAAAGATGAGATATTCAAACTGATAAACTTTATTCCATCCGTCCATTTTCCTTTGCGTATCTGGGGTCAGGTCACGGTGGCAGCAGGCTGAGCAGGGTGTTCCAGACATCCCTCTCCCCAGCAATGCTTTCCGGCTCCTCCTGGGGGCTCCCGAGGTGTTCCCAGGCCAAATGGGATATGTAATCCCTCCAGCAAGTTCTGGGTCTGCCCCGGGGTCTCCTCCCAGTTGGACATGCCTGGAAAAGCCTTCCTGATCCTGATCAAATGCTTGACCCACCTCAGCTGGTTCCTTTTGATGCAAAGGAGCAGCAACTCTACTCCGCGGTCAATTTGGATGTTAATCCCAGCCACCCTACAAAAGAAGCTAATTTTAGCGGCTTGTATCCATGATCTCATTCACTCAGTCACTACCTAAAGCTTATGACCATAGATGAGGTTTGGGATGTAGATTGACTGTCAAATGCAAAGCTTCACCTTCAGGCTCAGATCCCTGTTCAACAAAACAGTCTGGCGCAGTGTCCACATCACTGTTGACACCGCACCAACCTGCCTGTCGATCTCATCTCCTTCTCCATCCCCCTATTCCAGGCGAGGTACTGACACTCCGATCAGACCAATTCATAAAGGTTTTCAAATTGCCTGGCCCCTCTCCTGAGACCACTTTCCCTTAGGAGACCATACCAGAGGTTAAAGCCCTGGACGATATGGCTCCCAGGATCACAAACACAAACCATGTCAAGGGGGTGATTTGGTGGACAGGATAAACTATATTGTTTTTTGTAAATATGAACTCATTCTGAATTTGAAGTTCAAAAGTGGGAAAGTTGTAGAATGGTCAACAAACTACTGCTAACAGGTGACAGTATCATGATTTGGTATTAAAGGAACGTCCTCGAAAGGCTCAGCCGTTCACAAGCATGGACTATTTGGCCACACATTTTTTTCACAAATTGGTGAACCTCTCAACACAAAACTGCAAAGAATTTAGAGATTTCACCATCTACAATCCATAATATCATTAAAAGATTGCAAGTAACCCGAAAAGAAAGGGACAATCCCGAAAACCAACATTTAATATGCATGTGCTTCAATTCCTTAGTCAGCACTGCATTAAAAAAACTGCATTAAACACAGTTTGTCTCTGCATCTACAAATGCAAGTTAAGACTCGACCATGCAAAGAGAAAGACATATATCAACAACCTCCAGAAACACTGCAGACTTCTCTGAGTCCGAGCTCATCTGAGATGGACTGACACAAAGTGGGAAAGTGTGCTGTGGTCTGACGAGTCCACATTTCAGATTGCTTTCACAAATCATGGACGTCGTGTCCGCCAAGCTAAAGAAGAAAAGGGGCATCCAGATTGTTACCAGCACTAACTTCAAAAGACAGCAGCTGTGATGATATGGGGGGTGAAAGTCCCATTAATGCTAAGAAGGTCCACGGTATTGGAGCAACATAAGCTGCCATCCCTGACGTCTTTTTCAGAGATGTATCTGTGCAAGACTACGTCAAGACACATTGTGGACGTGTTCCAACCGTTTGGCTTCGTAGTAAAAGAGTTCAGGTACTAGACTGACCTGCCTGCAGTCCAGACCTGTCTCCCATTGAAAATGTGTGGTGCATTATGAAGCACAAAATACAACAACAGAGATCCAGACTGTTGAGCACTTTAGAGCTTGTTATTAATGAAGTTATTAAAACCAATAATAATTCAATGCAGGGGCATTTATGTAATATGATAACAAGTAGATACATTTATATAGTCTTACATTTACAACCAGCCCTTTGAGGGAAACTATAATGCTAATGTGGCCCAGGATGAAATTGAGTTTGACACCCTTGATGCACCATTAGCGGAGCTTTGCTGTGGAAGAACACTGATGATGCGCCTGGCTTGGTAACTCCAAAGATTTCTGCTTCTGTATATAATTTCAGTTTAGCTACATTTTTGGAACCAGTGTTTTGCCAGTACCCGTTGTCCTTGGATACATGCTGCAGATGCCTGAACATTCCCCCCCATTCAGACTCAAGATCTTAAGTTCTAGTCTACAGTGCAAATGTGTTTGTTTGAAAGAATGAGCCATTAGACGTTACCTCCTCTTGGGGCACATCACTCTTAATGCTGAATTAACGGTCGTAAGAGATACGTGTTTATAAATGTCACTCACATGATTTATTGTTGGGTGTGTGTGTATGTCTGCATGCATGTGAAAGGTAAGATTGTCCTGCTGTGAGAGAGGAAGCCTTTTGTCATCTATCTCTTCTGCTGTCAGGCTCTGCTCGGATTAAAGCTCCCTGGGAATCTAAAGGAAATATTAAACTTCTCTGTATGTCTGTGCATTTGTTTGCATGATTGCACACAAGCAATGCATTTTAATCTGACAATCTTGTGTGTATTGCACTGAATACAAATGATTGAGTCAGAGTGAGTGTGTGAGGTTCAAACACAGAGCAGTGTGAAATATGACAAGATACAGAAAGAATACCAGGCAACTTTATAATGAGATAAGAGAAGAAGCAGACTAAAATTGGAAATGGGAGGCATGACAGTTAAAAGATCAATGTAGTTGTAGAGAGCATGAAAAAATAAACCCTTCTTCACATCCCTCTGGCCTCAGATTTGATGTTATGAAACAGCTCTCCCCCGCTGATATCTTCCCACCCAGCCCTGCGGCCATATTCACAAACATTCTGAGAACTCTCTTAGACACTTCCTAACTTAGCCCAAAAATTCCTTACAAGGACTTCCAACAGAGAAGTGATTTAGGAGAGGACTCTGCAACATAAGGCTGAAGTCTGCTGCCCCGTGTGACCCAGACAAAACAGAGGAAGACCATTACGTCCATTATGGCTGTTGTGTGTACGGTGTGTGCTTTTGGTGGGAGTGAAATCAATCAAGACTGTGAAATAGCGTCAGCGGTCTAATAGAGTTACTTTATTGAAAGAGAATTGCAAACGCATCTATAATGAGATTAAGATCAGCCACAACATCAGTCCTGCACAGTTTAATCTATATCACTTTATTAACTCACTGACTGGAGATAACATGGCCACACTGTGGCCTTGTTTACAATCAGCTGCATGACCATCCATGTTGCCTACCTTGTTGGACTGTGTTCTGGCAATATTACCATTAGAGAAGAGGTGGGGGGCTCCAGTCACATGACTTGACGTAAGTAGAGACATGGGAAGTAACAAATATTATAAATACTTTGTTGCTGTATTTAAGTTGATTTTTTAAGTATCTGTTCTTTATTCTTCTGACTTCTAACTTCTTTTTACTTTTACTCTCTAAACTTTAACACGAACTGTACTTTCTACTCCTTACACTTTCAAAACAGCCTTGTTACTTTAGTTTTAATGCAAGACGAAAAAACAAACAAAAAAGAAACGTAACAAGACAAAAATGGCATAAATATGTAACAAGACAAAAACAATGAAAAAAGACGTAACAAGACAAAAATGGCATAAATATGTAACAAGACAAAAACAATGGAAAATGACAGAGCAAGAGAAAAATGGCACACACAAAAAAAAAGATGTCACAAGAAACTTAGCTCTTAGCATCGACTGTAAATATCCATGAATTCAACAGCAATATAAAGTTATTTGTTTAAAATACACAGTTGCTCTTTGGTAAGGATGCACAATAGATACTCCAGAAGAAAAGATGATCTTGCCCCGACCTCGCTATCTTCTGTTTCCATAGAAACTAGAATTGTTTGGCTTTGTGAAAACTCATCATGAAATTTGTTCAGCATCACAGTAAGGACATAAAAGTCTGGGTTGGGGGCATATAGATGAAAATAAAACATATGAATGATCTGTGAACAAATAAGACATTTTTTTTTACCATGTTGTAAAATAATGTTCACATGAAACAATTCCCTTTGGAATAGTGTGATACTGTAATTTTAATTTGAACTATTTTTTAGATATCTTAACGTTGAGAGCACAGTTGTGAGACAAAAGTGGTGTTTGGACCTCTAAAATGCTTCATAAATGTTATTAAATCAAATCATTTAGTTGTTTCTTATGCCAGTATGTTTAACAATACTGTGTATATAATTATTAAGTATCATGGATCATGCTAAATGTCTGTGTGCTGTTTGTTATTATTCTCTGGACAAAAGTGTCTGCCAGATGAATGTAATGGTGTGTTTTAATTTGCCGATGTGAGTCAACCTAAGATGACGTATATATATATATATATATATATATATATACATGACGCAGTGTTTGGGCTTACACATTAAAACAACAGAAACACATTAAACAACAGACGTCATTGGCTGCTGCTGTGCGCTGCCCCAGATCTGATTTGACATGCAGCGCATTTAAAGGTAATTACACACTGTGGTTCAAACAAATCACAAACACCAAGAGTGCTCACTTCATCTGAGCGTACCATAGCTAGTCCATTTATCAGGTGATTCAGATGATTACAGAAACACTTTCAAGCCCATTGACAAAAGGAAAATTACAGTCTGAACTGCTGTACACTTTGGTATGATACATGTTCAAGCTTTAAAAGCCTTTTTAAAGCCTTCACCTTCTTCATTTGAAACATTACTGCATTAAATCTTTGATTCAGTACATTGATTTAGACAGCGTGAATGGTAGTGATACTGTCCAGCAGTGGCAGACAGTATCTGAGGGGCTGTCTGAGGGGCAAGGGATAACAAAAATAAGGGTACCAGCTGTATGTGCTGGTGCTGTAATAAACTTCCACTGGTGGGGCACTTTAGAGGGCACTTTGTCACATTTTGTCCACTGGGAGGGGACTCTAAAGGGGACTTTATCATGTTTTAGAAACTGGAAGGGTACTCTTGAGGGCACTTTATCACATTTTATCCACTCAAAGTGCACATAATAAGGCACTTTACCACATTTTGTCCACTGGAAGGGCACTCTAGACGACACCTTACCACACTTTATGCACTGAAAGAGCACTCTAGAGGGCACCTTACCACATTCTGTCCACTGGAAGGGCACCTTAAAAAGCACTTTACCACATTTTGTCCACTAAAGTACACTCTAGAGGGCACTTTACTGCATTCTGTCCACTGAAGGCCATTCTAGAGGACAGTTTATCACATTTTATCCACTGAAGGGCACTCTTGAGGGCACTTTACCACATTTAGTCCACTGAAAGGGCATGTGTTGTCTACCTACTTGTCTACATTGATATCTAAAGGCAACCAAGAGGACGCTTATGCAGCATTTTTTCACACATGAGGCACATGAGTCCACCGGTCAAACCTACACACCAGTGCTGTCCAGGATTTATCATTTCATCATCACTTTTTAGGTCCTGGTTTGATAAAACATAGCTATTATCCTCACCTTGTTACTGTCAGCGCTCATTTATATTGTTGTCTCTTCATCACTATGCATCATCTCAGCCTCTTTTTGAGCCACTGGCCATGATATGACCAGTCAGCCCAGGCACTGCACACACTGCCGATGGCGACTGATAGGCCCTGCAGGAAGGGCATTCTGCCTGCTGTGTGTGCGCCTCATTTTGTTCTGAATACTTGAGGGAAAGTGTTCATATCTAAATTACCCATTGCCTCAGGGTTGACTGAGATTTTGACGTTCAGCCATCTCTCTCTTTCCTGCACTTTGTTCATCAGCCTTGCTATTACTTAATTTTTTTCCTCCTTCTCTCTCAAAATCTCTCTGTCCTTGTTTCTCTTTCTTGCTGTAAGCAACAATGCTTCATCCAGCTGTCAAGCAAATTTTGCAGAGATGTTTGAAATTTCACAGAAACATCCCCATTTCCACCAACTGGAACAACACGAATAAATCAGTGTTCTGAAAGTCAACTTAAAATCATACACCTAATAAGGGAGAATCTGCTGTTCCAATTAACATATCCTACTGTTCAGCAAGTTTTTATTTTACTATAAAGGATAATTCTGGTTTATTAAGACTTGGATCTTCAGTTTGGACATTTGTTCTGTCCAACAATGATAATGTTGTCTTTTCCAACTTAAGTTAAAGAAATTTCCAAGTTAAATGGCATCAAAGAGTGGAAAGACAAGTTCAGAGTTTGAAGTTCTGGTTTCAGAGATCCATAAAGAAATCTGTCAGCGTCAGCAGAGGAATTAAAGACCTGTTAAAGCAAAGAAACAGGAAAACAGTGATGTTAATGCCGTGTTACCAGAGGGTCGGACTGACACTGATATAAAGAGGAAACGTTTTGATATTAAAATGGCTTTAAACCTGCATGTGAAGCTATACAGCCAATACACCTGACAGTAGGTAATAACACACCATTAAATGATGATAGGCTTATGTGTAATTTTACAAATATATTATAATTTGATGCAATCAAACAGGATAATGTTGACATAATTATGAATTGTGATTTATTTTTCAAACTCAAAATATCTTCAAACTAATAAAATGTACAGTAATTAATGAAAAACTTCAGCTTGGATAACAGACTGACGTCACATGACTCTACAACAGGGCTGGACCTCATAAATTGTGTTCGTATCTGAAAGAAAATTCACAATATGAGAAAACTGGTGAATGTGACAAGTTCTCCTAAATCACTCTTTCACACCACTTACTACAAATCTGTCTGTTCGAGTGGTTCTTGCATGAGACACATTGTATCAGCTGAAAAGGGGTAAAAATCAATGTGTCCACCCCAAGTGTCATGTTTCCATCACTGCACACTGGAACAGGGGCTGATAAATATACAGGCCTGTTCTCTGGGAGACCAGGGTTCAGGTTCTCATCCAGGAGACTGGGGATTGATTCTTGTGTGAAACTAGAAGTCACTGTTAATTTTCAAGTTTATACAACAAAACTCAGCAGGTTAAATAATTTGGGAGATAGAGCAAATGTTTTTAAGGCACTTAATCACTTGATCTAGTCGGTCGTTTTATGTTGCTGCTAATTTCCCCACAGGTGTTTTAGGCTTGTGTTTTATTTAAGGTGTCTCCACCTGTTAGATTTTATGTTACCCATTTCTTTATGCAAGTATGATTATTGTATATTTACAGTTTTATACTCTTTATTGATGATTATTGTATGTTTCATACTTTATTTATTGTGTTGTGCTCTATGAGTGAGTGTTGTGTGTGCGTTTTCCGGTGAGCTCACCAAGACAAATACCAATCAACCGTCTTGATATAGCAGTAAAGAACTGAATTAAATAGAATTTGGTCAGGTTTAAGAAAATATCATGGTTTATCTTTTCCATGTGGATACTTAACGCCAAAATGCAAAAGGCATTGCTGGTTACAGATACCTGGTGCATGTCACTGCCATGCTAGTCTATTAGTGTAGTGTAAATAGCAACATTGGTTATTCCACCCTGGGTGCAAAGTAGCATTGTTGGCTACATACACTTGGATGCTAATAGCATCTGCTTGAAAAACAGACATCACCACTGTTGAATATTTATTAGCAGAAGGCAGTGAAGTCCCATCACTGAGGAAATTCCAGACAAATTGGAAAATCTCAGACAGACGTTAGACTTTCAAACTATAACAAAGGAAGCTTTCTCTGATCTGAGTCAAGATCAAAAGAACTTAAACAAGAATTATGATGATGGGATAATGAACTGTTTGATGATTTTGAGACAAGTATAGCCAAATAAGGTGGTTTAAATCATCCGGATAAAGTGTTGTCTTGTTTATAATCTGTCTGATTATCTGACTGCTCGTGTTTCTTGCTCTGCCACACTTCTCTTTAGTGATGTTGCCCCCAAATCTCATGACTGTAGTTTGTACAATAAAAATGAACTATAATAAGTTGAAACAAACCATCTCATTTTGTCGTTTAATATCAGTTATTCATCGTCATTATTCAGGAGCAGGGAACAAAGAAATGACCTTGGTAATAATGACATTGAACTAGTTGTAAGCCGACCAGAACAAATTTGCTGTTGATTGAGTCATTTTAGTGGGTTTAGAAAGCTTATTTTGCCATTTTCCTTCTGCTTTTTTCATTAATCCATCATACATTTGGATTGAGACCCAGTTTAGACACTTGCTGTCCCCTCTTTCTGTCTCTCTGTGGAAGTGATACTTTGTATCTCTGCTCTCACAAAGGCATAATCAATTTAAGAGTTTGTCTTGGGTCATTATTACCTGCTGGAGGACCATCTGTTCGCTGAGGCTGGCCGCAAACTCTGCCAGGTAAACGCACACGCTGAAACACACTTGTACACGGGCGTACACACATAGCCTGAAGGATTGCCAGGTGGATGCGGACCACATTAAAATGTGAGATGTAGAATAGTACGAAGAGCAGACGACAAAAACCTCAGCTATGTGAGCAAACATATATGGCTGTATAGTATAGTATGTGCGCATATGTTTGTGTCTGCCTCTGCTAATGTGATACATGTGTGCATGTGCATGATGAGGTGAAGAGTGGGCGGGAAGCATGTGTATGTGTGTCAGGTACAGATGGTGGAGGCCCTCAGGCGTCTCACCCAGCCAAGTGGTTCAGCTACTGGTTAAGAGTAGCATGGCTAAATATAATTACACCCACAACCTCAACAGCAGTCTTACTACCTTGCTGCTGATGGAGAAAAAAGAAAAATAGAGGTGGCACCAGCAGGAAGGAGTCAGTGTAAGATTGATGCACCTTTGTTGTAGGACGATGCAACTGAACAAAATTTCCACCCAGTTACAGTTTTTTCTTCTGACAAAACAAAAAGATGAGTGTTTATTTAGGGTGGGAGTAAAAATTGATAGTGTAGTGCGGTGATATTTTACATGACAGTATTGTATTGATACAAGGATAACAAGTTTTGATCCTTTGTTATATTAATTGTTAATATTGCAAATGCAAATTAAACTTTTTCGCAGTAAAAAAAAAAAAAAATCAATTGCAGTCCACTAGATGGTGCCGGCTTTTTGTTATCTGGTGAGATCAGCAGAGGTTACGATCAGCAGCAGGCCAGCTTGTCTACTAATTAACACGTGGTCGGCATGGAGCCACTGCATGGGGGCCCATGGATGACCAGGGCAGAAATATAGTGATTAAAAGTTAAATGAATATGATTTATGTTGG
Organism: Lutjanus campechanus; assembly: GCA_027495735.1. Lineage (NCBI taxonomy): Eukaryota > Metazoa > Chordata > Actinopteri > Lutjaniformes > Lutjanidae > Lutjanus > Lutjanus campechanus. The sequence goes on from JAJHUR010084473.1 coordinate 15,634, forward strand.
AGAAATAAACAAGAATTGATTGTATTGTGCAGATTTTTAATTCACTAAATTTCAACTTGAAAATGCTTTTTTATCAATTGCTTCCCCAGTGGTATTAATTATTGTGTGGGCTTGTGTGAACTTTTTTGGTTTCTGAGGGGGGCATGCTAGAAAAAGTCAGCCTGTGCATTGTGATAATATTGCATAGTGAGCCAGCTTAAGTATTGTGATAATATCATATCGTGACTTGCCCTAACTATTGTTATAATACTGTATCATGAGGTCTCCTTTTTTTGGTTGGGTTAGCTTTGGTAAGCTAACATTTTTACCTTGCCTATAGCCTCATACTCTCTGAATAAAAAGTTACAACAGAAAAGGTAACAAGCATAAATGAATTAGCTGTACAAGCTGCTGTAAGATGACTGACAGCAATCACAACTGTTAAATCAGCATATTTGCTGGATGAATGTGGTAGCCTTTTAAGTTAACTGCTCCTAACATTGTAAATGTTCATTGTGGGAAGAATCACTTGCTACTGTTTGGCTAGGGCAAAAAGAACAACCCCTGCCCTGCCCAGACTCTACATAAAATGACTAAATGTGGAGAGACATATCATGATATAGTATATAAAACTGATTCAGGTGTGACAACTGAATGTCTCCCAGACTAGCTTGCTGTTAAACAGATAAAATCACACAGTGTGTGATGCTGAAGCTGCCCAGTGACAGTGACTAAACTGCAAACTCATCTGTACATCACCATCATAACTTTATGTTTATTTGCATGACCTGTGTCTGTGCTATATATATTTATGACATTCCATGTATATACATACATTACATGATAAAGTAAATACATCATCACACAGACTCAATGAGATGGTCTCATTTTTAAGGGAGGAGGAAGGTGACATTGTTTGTGTGTGTGCTGTGATAGTGGTAGGTAATAATGAGTGATGTGCATTAGCCGTTCAGCAGCATGATCCAGGCTATATTTAGAGGCTATTGTGTTTTTGTGTACAGAGGGCTTGAGAGAAGGTGTGACTTTCAACAAAGTAGAAGTTCATCGTATGTGAGTCACAGGATGGGAGAGCAAAACAAGCCCATTTGTATCTCTGAATATGGGTGTTACTCACAGGATATCTAAACACATCATAGAATACATTAGAGCTGTGATGTGAAACACACCAGAAACTCCAGGGGATGGAGTGTTTACTCAGGTGTATGTGTGGCTACTTCACTGTCAGTCATAATGTCATATATGTTCATAAGCTGTAAGAAAGGTGTGTTTAAGTCCGGCCACTTGTTCCACATTCAGTGTCACAGAAGTTGAGGCAGAAGTGTATAATGGCTGAAGAGAGCTGTCATTTGACCTGCCACTCATGGCCTTTTAGAGCTGTGCTTAAAGCAATATTCCACTTTGCGAGATTAACCCACTCAGTATATACTCACCACCATGTCGATGTGATGGTGGATGAAAATCTTCAATTTCCAAAACAGTCCTGGAGTTTTAGGAGAAACAGGGTAGCAGCCTCATGCAGTACAATGGCAGTGAATGGTGACCACAGATAAAACGTTAAAAATAGCACACAAAACAAACACAAAATGTCGTAAATGGCGTCTTTTGCGGTGAATTTTTAATGTTGTGGCTCG
>JAJHUR010084474.1:0-58856 GCA_027495735.1 Lutjanus campechanus
TAGTTTTACTTTGCAGAACGTGGGAGTTGTTGGTCTACTGCTGCCTCGATCTGTTACTTATTATTGTGTGACATCTGTGTTTTAAAGGATAGTTCAGATTCTCTAAAGTTAGACAACGCAAACTAACAGATTGAGGCAGCGGTAGACCAGCAACCTCATGTTCTGCATGGTAAAATCATGGAGTTTGGTTGGTTTGGAAAGGGCAATACTTGGCTTATATGAATTCAGAAAAAGCTATTGGGCAGCAAAGTAAAGCAGTGAAAATATTCTAAATAGTGTACACATTAACTGATAGTGATTTTTTTTTAGGTAGACCCTTCTTAAGTGTCTAAAACACGTTTTGTTGCCGACCCTGTCCACAGCAGTTTATTGCTTAGTTTACGTGCTGGTGCCTCTCTCTGCTTGTCCAAACTGGGGGCATGTCGACCGCCATCTACTGTAAGTAACACACTGACTATTGATAAGTCCCTCAATCAATCCTACATCAAATAATCTGAACTATCCCTTTAAGGCAATTCACAAGTCTGCATTAGTACTCAGTGTTTGTTTTAGGTGTAGACAAGCCATTCTTTCAAAGTCTCTAAGCCTGTGATGTGTGTATTTTTGTCAAAGTCTTTGTTAGAGAAAAGCAACCTGTCATCAGTTAAATGTCAATTAGGAGGCAATGAAAGTGTGTTTCTGCGTCTGTGTGTGTATGCGTATGTGTGTGTGTTTGCATGTGTGTTGAGCAGAGCTGTCGTCAGCAGTGTGGTCTGACAGTCTCGTTGTAGATCTACAGTGGAACCTCCAGCGACATGTCTACTGCTGACAGCTTCTCTACACACTCTGCTTTCAACGACACTGACGGCTAAACACACTCACGCAGGCAGCAGACATAACGCACACACACACACTCACACACACACCACGTCTGTGTCTGCCTTTCTCTCTCTTACTGTCTCCTTATGATCTCCCTGTATTTTTGTTGACTGGTGATGATGAGGTATGTTAGGGAGTTGAGGAGGAGAGATGAATCAGAGCGGTGACGTGTTGGTAGTTGCAACCAAAAACACTGGGTGTAAGTGATGACTCGGCTCAGAGGAAAGAATTGTTTTAATACGGTGTGTTTTTTGTGTGTGTGTATTTTCACTCATGCTGCTATCACTGTCGGGTGAAATCTTTAAATTGACAAAACGACAACAATTCAAGTACAATGTTAGGGTTTTTTTACTTTGACCACTATTCCTTTTTATCCCTTTTGAAAGCACAAATCCAAGAGTGGCAGCATTTTCAGCCTACAGTATAGAGAAGCTTGTAATCCCTCAAATTAAGTTGAAACAGCCCTGTGTGAAATGTTTTGAGGCATTGTCCCTTACCACCTACTTGAATTTCCCTGCTTTAGTTTGTGTTGTTCAAAAAAACATCTTGAAGGCGTAGTTTGGATTAGTTGAAGCTACAATAGATGTCAGTCTGCACCAGCACAAAGGTTAAGCAATGCACTGCTGTGGACAGGGTTAGCAGCAAAATGTATTTTAGCCACTTAAAAAAGGCCCACCTGAAACAATCAATATCACTTTAAGTGTACACTTTATGGAGGATACTTTCACTGGTTTATTTTGCCGCTAGACAGACAGCCTTTTCTGACTGGAAACCACTGTTATATAAGACAAATATTGCTCTCTCTAAACCAACCAAACTCCATAGGCAAATATGTAATTTTAGTTTGCAGAAGACGGGAGTTGAGGGTCTACCACTGCTCCAGTCTCTTAATTTGTTTGTGTTATTGTGACTATTCTTTTAAAACACCAAAGTCTCACGATAACACAAACAAACTAACAGATCAAGGCAGTGGTAGACCAACAGCTCCTGTGTTCTACTAGGTTAAATGGAGAGGTTTGGAGAGTGATATTTGGCTTATATAACAGTGGTTGAAAAGGCTGTCTGACGACAAAGTAAAGCTGAGAAAATGTCCTAAATGTAGCATAGACTTAAACTGATGTTGTTTTTTTAGGTGGCTAAAATACATTTTGATGCTGACCCAGTCCACAGCAATGCTGTACATTAACTGGCATCTACCACAGCTAATACACTGACTATGGATAATTACCTCACACAACCCCACTTCAAATAATCCAAATTATCCTGTTAATGTGAGTCAGTGATGTCTGCACAAGGACAGAAGAGTCTAACCTATCCTCTCTTACTTCATCTCTATTTAGGGGCAGACGTGACTGAACCCAACAGCTCAGACAGCCGCGGCGAACGCCTCGACTTCTTCCTCAAACAGGAAGAGGCTCTAACCACAGAGCCCAGCTACCTGGGTCCCAACGAATCGGAGGAGGCCGGGGGAGGAGCCGGCGGAGGGACAATCTCATCGGTAGCCAATCTGAAGGCGGCGCTGATGAGTAAGAACAGCCTGCTGTCGCTGCGGGCTGAGATGATGGGAGATGATAACCCCTTACTGTACGAGTACCTGCCCAAAGGAGGACACTCCCTGTCTTGTAAGTCATATTTACTAACACTGCACTCACACTGATTGTTACACACGCACACACACACACACACACAGCCAGCCACATGCCTCATTATAACTTACAACTCAGAGAAACATAAACTGCTTTGGCTCTGCTAGTGTATTTTTGAGTACCTGCTCATGTGGTCACCTGCGAGACATAAAACATACAGGCTTGACCGCTTTTGACATGAGTATCCTCTTCCTCTGCAGAGTATTTTCCTCATCAGCCACTGTATTTGGATAACTCTGAATGCATGTGTGTTTGTGTGTGTGTGCGCATGTGTGTGGTGCCACTTGAGTGTGTGTAAAGGGTTTGTGTGGCGATGCCAGTGATGACTAGTCGGCGGTGACTCAGTGAGAGAACATTTTGCTGGGATCGCTCTTGCTGTCGTGAGAAAATTTGTTTGGTTTTATGTGACAGTTTCTTTGTGTGTATCAGTGGGTCTACGGCTGCATTTCACAGCAGCAAAATAACACAACAGAACTGCAGCAACTGTTCAGATATTATTTACTAACTGTGTTTCAGCACCGATAATGATGAAGCAATTTGCTCTACTCAACGACGGCACAAAACCTCCACATCGTGTTAAAAGCACCTTCAAAATAAGTCGTATTTTTAAAATTGTATCCCTACAAATAAGAAGTCAAAAATTCACAAATGCATTGACATGAAATACAACAGATTACAAAAAATACAGAAATTTAAAGAGAAATTTAGGATATTTTGAAGTGGGGTTGCATGAGGTACTTACCAATAGTCAGTGTACAACTTACAGTAGATGGTAGTATGCATACCAGCACAAAAGCTAAGTAATGTACTGCTGTGGACAGGGTCAGCAGTAGAATGTATTTTAGCCACTTTAAAAAGGGCCCATCTAAAAAAAAAATTTAGAATATTATCATCGCTTCACCTGCTTCAGACTCCTTTTCCACTGGAACACGGCCACATTTTTGCCAAATATTGCTCTCACCAGCTCAAACAGACTTCACTGGCAAAAGCTATCATTTTACTTCGCAGAACACGGGAGTTGCTGGTCTACCGCTGCCTTGACCTGTTAGTTTGTTCGTGTTATAGTGTGACACCAAAATCACACAATAACACAAACAGTCAGCGGTGGACCAGCAACTCCCATTGCAAGATAAAATTAGGAATGATGCCTATGGAGTTTGGTTTGCAGTAAAAAAAAAGAGGTCTGTAAAGTTATGAAAATATTTGAAATATAGCATACACTTTTATATATTGATTTTTTTAAGTGGCTAAACTATGTTTTGCTGCTGAAACTGTCCACAACAGTACATTGCTTAGCTTCCTACACGGTACTCCTCTCTGCTTATCCAAACTGGGGACGAATCAATTGGCATCTACTGTAGGTAATCCACTGACTATGGATAAATATCTCATACAACAATACTTCAAAAAATTAAAACTATCCTTTTAAGCTTTATTCAAGCATTTGTTTGCTATTAAATTTCTTCTTTTTTTTTTGTGATTAGCCATCAGTGTGCAACCTGAAACCAATGTGAATAGTTTTATGCTTATGTGCTTTAAGCCTTCACCAAACGTCCTCAGCCCTGCGAGTGTCCAAATACCACACCACCGAAGTAGTAAAATAACTCTTATGTCAGCTATAATTTTCCGTTTACTTTAGAATAAACCATTTTTCTTATCATATCAATGTGAAACAGCCTTATTTGTGCTTAATTTACCCACGTTAACAAGAGATTTTTCTTCGTTCAGTCAGTTTTTTTTGCCTTCAGTGAGGGTGTTAAACTGTCAGTGTGTCTACATGTGTGTGTGTGCCAGCGTGAGTGTATATTTGCTTGAGTCCATGTCCGCGTGGGCACATTTCTGTGTGTGTGTGTGTGTGTGTGTGTGTGTGTGTGTGTGTGTGTGTGTGTGTGCTCAACTCGTGTGTTTGTGTTTCTTTGCTTTTACTGGCTAGTAATTGGATCTTTTGTCCCGAGTTCTGCCTGTTCTTTGTGAGCGGAAGAAAAGCAAAGGAAGGGTACAACTCCGAGCATCGTCGTGCCTTTTGAGTTGAGCCCCACTCACCTACGGTATAAAAGACAGGGCCGGGACTGAATAGACCGAAACGCACGTTCGCGGTTGCACATTCGCGCTCACGAGCGCACGTCACATCACATCACCCCTTTTGTGCAAGTGTTAAGTGTGTGGGATTGAGATGTTTCTGTTGGCTTAAAGAGGAGAATCAGATGCTGTCACAGCACAGATAGACAGCCTCACAAGCTCCAGAAAAGAGAAGAAGAGGCTTTTTGATGCACACTCACACTTTACAGATACACCCAGCCTTGACTATATGAAGAGGAAATTTAGAGAATTCAGAGAATGTTAATCATTTGCTCCCTGCATAGAAAAAACACATCGAATGAGTCTTATAGCTGTATTTCAGTTGTCACCAAAGAAACCTCGAGGAGGTTTTTTGGTTAGCCAAACCCTATTTTGAATTCCCTACACAATAGGGGTTGGGGAAATGGGCTTGTCGAGATGGCCAACAACCTCCCCTCCCTCCTTCTCCGGGTCTGTCCCTGTGTCTAAATGAGGACAGAAAATAAACAAACACTGTACCTCAGATTACTGGGCGGAGGATAAGTCTGCATGGTTTGACAGATCGCTGCTCCCTGCCTCCCTCCCTCCCTCCATTCAGCCCTATTCCCCCCCCCCCCCCACCCCCCCCCCCTCCTGTTCTCCTCCCTGCTTCTCCTTCACCCCTGCTTAACATCCTTCCTGTCCTTTTCTCCCTCCTGCTCTCCCCCTCACGCCATCCCTCCTTCCCTTCCTCCCTCCCTCCCTCCATCCATTTCTCCTTCACCCCTCCTTAACACTCATCCCTCACACTCTCCCTCCCCTTCTGGCCAGCCGGCTCCTGCAGTTCCTCCTTATTTGTCTCACTCCTGTCTCGTTTCCCCCTCTTTTACCTCGGCTGTGGAGCATCAAAGTATGTTGGTTTAAAATCCTGGGAAAGTATTGATCTAGGCAGAGAGGAGGTAGAGCAAGGTCACCTGGCCCAATTCAAGGGAGACCACTGAGTATCAGCAAAAGGCCTTGACTTAGAGCTTCTGTCTCCCCCTCCTTCTCTCCCTCCTCCCCCTCCTCTTCTCGTTCTCTCTCTTCTGTATAATTGACTGTTTAATAAAACATCTTCCTCCTAAAGATTCATACAACCAAAATCATCCCAAACTGAGAATCAATGCCACAGTTTAACAACTGAATGTCTCTCTTTCTCTTTACATTTATCAAGTAAAACTTGATCCGGCCTCCACTTTGTTGATAAGGCTCGCGATTCAAATGCGAGGCTCTCTTCGCTATCCTTTGCATGGGTCACGGACTACATCCTCCTAGCATGTGGAATGCCAAAATACAGTCTGTATGTCAATCAGCCTCCCGAATCCAATTAAGATCATTGGGATTTGGCCCCTGCTACCCCTTTGTGCGTCAGACAATCAATGCCAGACAATGGATTTTGCCGGACCATCCCCGCGCACCTGTCCACACCGCCACTGCGCACCGGCTGTAAGGAACATCCAATTAACTATAGGGATCATACTGACATTATTGAACTTTTCTCTCCACCGGCTGCTCTCATCACTTCACATCTACTTTTGAAAATTGACTCACCTCGTGGTGTAGCTCCCAGCGGCTCCGCTGCTACTCTCCAGAGGATTTATGATTTTTGTTTAGGATTGTGACACACATTTTGTCAATCTAGTGGAAAGAGACTTTTTAGATTTAGAACCTGGATCCTATATGGCAGTGCCATACCCTCTACCTCGTTATTTGATCCTCATCCTACCAACATAGTCATACAAGGTCTACCAACGAGAATAAACGACTGCAAGAAACAACCATCATAGCAAAATGTCAGCTTAATTCTTCATTAAACGTAAATGTATTTAATGACATCTGACAAAAAACTAATTAGAACTATTATAGGAAAGTTACAGTTAATTTGCATATTGTATAAAATAAATATATATGTTTCTTTGATACAAATTGCAGCTTTCATCCCATCCCATTAGTGCTTAAAAGCTTATTTTCCATCCTTTGATTCTGGTATCAATTAGTATTCAGTATCTTCAAGTAAACATAATTTGTGTTATATTTATATGGTGAAACCAACCACGGTCATTTGACCCCAAAATAATTACAATAAGCCCAAACTTAAAGACTTTTTATTTGTTTATTTTATTTGTCTCTCGATACAGAAGTTTATAGAGATCTTATTATTATTGTACTATTTTGAATTGTTAAATTGTTTGCACTTAGTTGCATTTTTATCCTGGCTATTTTGCTCTGTCTGTTGTTTACATAACATTACATAAATATTAAGAGCAGTATCATTGGCCAGGAGCATTTCAATATTTCGATACGGACCAATCAGGAACCAGTACCAATATGTGTGACCCCGTGTCAAAATAAAGGTTGTGGCACTGAAACAGTAAACTTTCACTGGTACTTAATAATTAAAAATAACTATAAATTAAAAAAAACACACAAATAGAAAAACTTAAATTGAGATAAACGATCAAATATACATAAAATCTTACCTATAAAATAAAAAAAGTTTAAAAAAAAAAAATTAAAAACCTTCTGCATTAAGTTCTGTAAAAAACAAAGACATGTTGGGCGTATAAGCCGATACCGATAATATCAGGCCGATAATATCAGGCCAATAATATCAGGCCAATAATATCAGCCGAACAACATATTTTTCTGGCTCTAATTAAAACAGAAACGGGGGAGTCATTAGAAACAAATTCACTGACAAAGTCACAAAAAATTGGAACAAACAAAAAAGAGTAAGCCTCTGGTACACTGGTACCCCAGTTGACAGGATTATGGTTAAATGCAAGCCATGAGGATCAATGTAAGGTTGGTAACTCATACAGGAGATGGTGAAAAATTTTAATCTGGTTGTTGGATTTCCAATTAAAGTTAACCTAATCCACTTTATATCTAAACTTTTTAGAACTGCTGTCACTTCTCCAAGCATCTCTTACATTCTTACATTGTATTTTTTAAGACGTTAAAGGGAGAGTACGGTATAATTATCCAGAGGTTACAGTTAACAGGCCCTTCTCACCAATCCTATTTTGCCATTTCCTCCTAACAGACTTACCAAGTTTTAGTTGATGAGCTATTGGCAATTGTTTAGTCCTTACACTAATTGCCTCCCTAAAGCCTAAATAGAACTAATAGGTCTTGACCCCGTTCTGATAGCAGGTGGAGGAGAGCACGTAGATTGTGTTTTAGTTCTTCCGCAGCCATTCTGTGTTTAAGTAATTCAGTTATTCCACCTTCATGTATTTTTCTTCGTTCTGTTTCTTTCACTCTTGTCACTGTGCAGTGAGTCAGCCTGCTGTTATTTGTATTCTTTACAGCTTGCCAGACACGACTGCAATATTAAACTCAGTGAGACAAGATTGCAAAAATTACAGTCGTATGTTGGAGTTCTTCAAGCGGCCTGTTTAACCCAGTCGACGTAGTCTTCCTTAAGAAGTACCCACTGCCAGAACTCCATTTGTTAATGAGCCGCTGCCTCTCACCTGTAGCTCATCACTTTACTCTCTGCCTCCATTTGCCTCTTAATGTTGTTCCTCCCGTCACTGCCGGGGTGGGGAAGAGGAGATGGGGAGTTAAGCATTTGTGTGTGTTCTCAGTAAGTGGGAGTGGGGAGTGTCGGGCGCGGTAGTTTAACATTCCAGGAATCCGTCCATGGTCGAGCCTCATGGTTGTGTGATTCTGTCCGTTGTGCAGAGGAGGGCAATGAATGGCTAACCCACTGCATAACTCTGGAGACATTCCCCAAAATGCTGCCCACACTTGCACATACCCATATCCGCACACACACACACACACTCCAGAATAACCAGAGATTGGGAGTAACAAAGTACAAATACTTGTTACTGCAAAGTACAAATAATTTGTTACTGTACTTAAGTAGTCTTTTCGGGTATCTGTATGTGTATCAGGTATCTGTATTTCTTTTTCTGGCAAATTTCCACTTTTACTCCCTACATTTTAACACAAATATGTGTACTTTCTATTCCTTACATTTTCAAAACAGTCTCTTTACTAGTTTTAATGTATTTAATTATTGATTATCTTTATTTTGCATCATTGTGTATCGCCTACCCAACATTTAACCTCCAAAGATAGGACAATAACTCATAGAAAAGATCATTCCTTCCTTGGTGTATCCGTCCATGCATATCAAGTACAACAGACGTAACAAGATGAAAACTACGTTAATAAGTTGAAACATTACATTAAGGATGTAATAAGACATAAAAGACGGAACAATGCATTAGAGGATGCATATTAGCACATAGAAAGGATGATTCCTTGGTGTAACATGAATGGCACGTTACAAGATGAAAAAGATGTAACAAGACAAGAAAATAAAAAAGACAAAAAACGTAAAAGGTGACAAAACTTAAAAGACTTAACACATAAAAAAGATGAGAAACAACATAAAAGACATAGTAATGACGAAGAAGGATGTAAAAGATGTAACAAGACAAAAATGGCATAACAAGACAAAGAAGATGGAAAAAAGACGTAACAAGATGAAAACTACATAAAAGACGTAACAAGAAGAAACAGGATATTCAACAGTAAAGGAAAGATGAGGTTCAGTTAGCCTTGCACAGGAACTGCTGGTTGAAATGTCCTTCAGATGGCTACTTTTTACTTTTGTACAGTACTTTAAGTGCATTTCGGAGCCTGTACTTTTTCACTTTGACTTGAGTAAAGAAGTTGAATCAATACTTCTACTTGAGTAAAGAATGTGCGTACTTTTGTCACCTCTGAGAATAACCTGCACATTATACGTTGATTCATGTGCGCTCTCAGTAGCAGCAAATGGTGATGTTAATGTAGCAGAAAAATGTGTGAATAGTTGTGCAGAGTGAAAGGCTCTGTGAGAAATTTGAAATTCTTTATCCATCGTGCCTTAACTTGTTGCTGGTAAACATCTTACATGGTCGATGTAGTCGTCCTTTACCCTGCGTGTACAAAAAGTCTTCACTTGAGCTGCAAGATGGCTCCTCTCCAAAACAATCTCCCTCCACGCTACAGAGGATCCTCAAGCCCTCTCCTTATATGCATTTTACTCGCTCACACAGCACATGCACACACACACTCTCACAAAACACACACGCTGCCATCCTCTGCGCACGCATGTGGGTGGAAGGAGAAGGAGAGCAGAGGAGCGAAAGAAAAAGAGAGAGAAAGAGAGAAGAGAAGCCCTAACCCTTTCCCCTCGGCTGGTGGAAAGTGAAACTTCAGAGTTTTTCTTCCTCCCCCTCTCCATAGTGTTTGATAGTGCAGCACTGGCAGCCTCTGTGTGCCCCCCTGCCCACTCTCTCCCGTTGTGTTCTGGTGGCCAGCTGCTAGCAGAGTTGCAGTTGTACGTGAGTGGGTGGGTGAGACTCGTTTCCTGTGCTCCTCAGGGCTCCGCTCCAACAACTACTGCAGCACGCTCCGGCCAGGGGCCACGGGGGCCACTATTCATAACAAACAGGGGGCTGGCTCCTCTCCTCCTCCTCCTCTTCCTCTTCTTCCTCCTCATCTTCCACCATCACCACCACCACCATCATCAACAACATCAGCATACTGCCCACCCACTCCACCCACGCCACTGCACCCCTCTGAGCCTCGGCCCCTGGAGTCCCCCGGTCTGCGGGCTGGGGCACCCCCGCTGCGCTCAGAAGGGTTGGACATGGAAGTGGAAGAGGCCCCCGAGGGCCCGGAGCCCTCCACCCTGCCTGAGGTAAGCACACACAGAGCCTGGCTCATCTCCAGGGCGGAGGCTGTTCTCTGGGTAGCGCTCCTCCAGTCAGATAAAAGTTTGTAAGAGTGAGTGGAGAGAAGCATCCAGGGGGCAGCTTCACCCTGTTTCTGCAAACACACTGAGGGGGGTTGAGGTGATGGAGAATAGGAAGTGACTGGTGTCATGGTGGGAGGGTGGGGCTATGAGTTTTTATTAGGGCTGGGTACAGTGATACCAATACCAGTATTTTCAGTACTTCATCTGATACCTTTTTTCTACTTTTTTCAATACCTATTCCTGAAATAATCCTGCTTTTTATGTCTTTATTTTTATCAGACGCCTCATGCGTGTTGTATAGGGGAGAGTGGGGTGATTCGAGCCTGTGGGAAAGTTGAGCCACCACTTGTTTCTAGGCAACCACAGACAAAATTGGTCATATGACCACACATTTTTGAAAAGTCATCCATTTTACTAACTCTGTGATGAGGAGAGGCCTACGGAATAAGTGGTAAGCACATTTAGATTAAAAAATGTTTGTTTTTTTGTTTGTTTTTTACATTCAAAGTGATTTTATTATGTTGTATTTGAACAATTGACCCTTTCTAAGTCTGCAATGACAGTTGAACAAGCTTGGTTCCATGGTCAGCTTCCCCCTTTCCTGTTTCATGTACTTGATGTAGATATGTTATGTTGAAAGAAAAAAATAATTTTAAATTTGGGGGACCGGTTAAAGTGACATATATCCACGTGTTAAGTTAGCTAATTTTGGAAAAACATTAGCTAAGTAGCTAACTAATCTACATCAATCATTAGCTGCTTTGATAGTTAGTATTTTGCTAACATTAGCTAACTTAAAATATGATGCAATGCCACTTTTATAGGAAAAGGAGAAAGTTGACCAATGTACTAGGTTTACTCAAATGGTATGTGTCAACTGCACAGAACAAAAAAGGGGTGGGACTTAGGAAGGGGCGATCAAAGACATCTTTGAAAAAAATTTACACGTGTTTTAGTGTTTTATGAAGTTACAATATCAAGCTATACTATTAGCATGTTAGTTTGTCAAAATGGCGGAATAATTTGAGCCAAAAGGCCTGGAGGAAGTTGTGCCAGTGGCTAAACTTGCTGAACTCGCCTCCACTTTTGATTTTTATTAGGACTACATTTCATTCTTACATTTTATCACTGGGAATGAACAGGGTATAAGAGAACAGGACATGCCAATCAAATATTCGATGAAGAAATTGAGACAGAGCTTGCAGACTATATTAAAAAAAAATCTAGCTGCAATGTTTCACAGTCTAAGTGCCATGAAATGTTGTTAACGGGTATTTCAAATGACACTGATGTCCCTGCAAGCTGGATCAGAGAGGAAAAGGCAGGTTAGTCTCAGTGTGTACAATAAAAATAGGGAATATTAATAATCTTCCCAAGAAAATTATTGCATCTGTCATAAAGAGAAACACCCATGTGGCTCAACTTACCCCTCATAGGAGGCAAGTTGAGCCAAGAGTCTGCATTGTTTGGAAAATCATATTTTGAAAAATATTTATTAGATCCAAAGTGATTATTCCCAGAGATGCATCCCATCCTGAAATATATGTACATATCTTAGAGACATTACTGTTGCCTCAAGAAAAAAAATGGCTCAACTCACCCCACACTTCCCTAACCATATTTTAAAACATTTTGGTTGCATCTTGGCACACTGAACTGCCAGCTCCATCAAATTTACCATGCTCGACTTAACCACACCGAAAACTGTATGGGTTGTAGCTGCTGCAGTAGTGGGTCAGTTATACATCACATTAAATTTATGTTTGCAATGATTGGCTGTGAGAGAAACCATGAAAGTCTTTTTTTCTAAATCTGGGCAAAAAAAAGGATCAAATGCAGGTATTGTTTGAAGAAGTTATTTCAGCTGCTATCTTAAAGAGATAGTTCACCCTAAAATCTAAAATACATATTTTCCCTCTCGCCTGTAGTGGTATTTATCCATTTAGAGTTTTTTGAGATTTCGGTTGTATCAACATGTCTGCCTTCTCTCCAGTATAATGGGACTAAATGGCACTCGGCTTGTGGTCCTCAAAGCACAAAAAAATACATTTGAAAAATTCATAACCCGTGTCTCTTTCCAAAAATCATTATCCAGTTATTCAAGATAATCCAGACCTTGATTTAGAAACGAAAGTAGTTTTGGTAAAGTCTCAAGTAATTCCAGTAGATTCTACTGCAGAAAGAAAATAGTTCCACCATGAAACTGCTCACAACAAGGTCTGTGGATTATCTTGAGTAACCAGGTCATGAATTTTGGAAAGAGATACTGGTTTTGAATTTTTCAAATGGATTTTTTGGGGGCTTTGAGCACCACAAGCTGAGTGCTGTTTAGTCCCATTATATCGAAGAGAGGGCAGACATCTCTACGGCCAATATCTCCAAAACTCTGCAACTCACACCAAAACAATCTAGATGGATAAATAGCACTACAGTGCCAGAGGAAAAAATATGTATTTTTGATTTTGGTGTAAACTGTCCCTCTAAAAGTATCAAGTACTGCTACCCAGCCCTAGTTTTGATGAAGAGAAGTGGAGGTTAATGGGGTTATTTTTCATCATCGGAAAGTCTTTTTTACACATCATCTCTCAACCCCTCTCTGTATCTCGTTCTCCGTGTGGCATATTTCCTTCCACATCAGAGAAGAAACACTGTTTTCTCATGTTTGTCTTTCTTTTCGGTGTGCTTTGTTTGCTTTCTCTTCCTTTCAGATGTCCAATTCTTCACTCCTTGTCTCCCTTTTTTTCATATAATAATCTTTTTTAATATAGCTAGACCGGAATTCACTGTCAAAGCCACGAGTGTCTTTGCTCAGCATTAGCGGTAATGTAGTTTATAGTGGTTACATTAGAGATGACACATGTAGTCTCACAATGGCAGCGTGTGCTTAGAGATGGCAGATAACGGGCAAGGTAGTGAGATGAGACTGAGTAGAATCAATACAAGTAGACAATGAGAGGTTTGCTCTCGCGGCCCAGGAAATTGTTTGTTCTGTTCGCGGTGTGTGTGTGTGAGTGTGGGCGTGTGTGTGAGCATGGCAGTATGAGCATGTGTGGATGAGAGTTTTGTGCCAGTCCGTGTGTGTGTGTGTGTGTGTGTGTGTGTGTGTTTGTGTGTGTGTGTGTGTGTGTGTGTGTGTGTATGCTGGTGAGCGTTTAGGAGCAGCATTTGATTTCAGTGGACCTGCCTCCCAACAAGCTTCCCTATCTCTACGGACAAGCCATCTGTTTGCCCAGTGCATGGTGTTCTGTTCTTAGAGGAGAGGAGGAGGAGGAGGAGGAGGAGGAGGGGGAGGGGGGGAGGAGGAGGAGGAGGAGGAGGAGGAGGTGGAGTGTAAGGGCCGAGGAAATGGGTGGGGGTGAAGGAATGGCAGGAGCATGGTGTAGAAGAGGAAGAAAAGATAGTTTAGATGGGATGTAGATGAGAGAAAAGAGAGGGTACAGGTGTTTGCTGCACCTTCCTGACACCCAGAGGGTGGGGGTTGAGTGTATGAGTATGAGGCAGATGATATTATGAATACTGTAGATCAACCTAACTGCTCATTCTGTGTCTCGTAGGACAGCTCAGGCATCCAGGAACTGTCAGCTATTCACAAGACGTTTTCTGTGTTTTCTCACTAAAATCTTTGACAATTTATTTGTGTCTTTTAAATCATTCTGATCTGTTGTTTCTCTTCTTTTGTTTCTGTTTGCATGTCTTTGTTTCTGTGTTTTGTCACATGTGCGGGTAAAGGTTGTCTTCACAGCTTGTCTCACCTGCCTGCCTCCTGCATGCCCAGACAGCATTCCATACAGAGTGTCTAAATGTGTGTGTGTGACATAACGGGATGTTTTGTACTTACAGGATGGTGAGAAAGACAGAGAAGAGGTGAAAGAATACAAAGCAGGTATGGTTTAGGCTTTAAAGGGATGATTTGGATTATTTGTTGTAGGTGCTTGTATGTCTGCCTAGTCAACGCATTAGCCACAGGAGATGCTGGTCGGCACACTCCCAGTTTGGAGAAACAGCAGGAGTACCAGCAATGAGCAATGAACTGCTGTGGACAGGGTCAGCAAGTAAAGATATTTTAGCCACTTAAAAATGGCCTGTAAAAATGGTGGAGGGATTATATCTCCACCCTGGCCTCGGAATGCTTCCGGATCCCCCAGTCAGAGCTGGCTAATGTCACCGGGAAAGGGATGTCTGGGGTCCCCTGCTGGAACTGTTACCTCCGCGACCCGATTTCAGATAAGTGGTTGAAGATGGATGGATGGAAAATGGCCCACGTAAAAAAAAGAATCAATATTATTTTAAGTGTACCCTATATTTAGAATATATTAGCGATATTTGACTTATATAACAGTAGTTACCTGTCAGAAAATGCTGTCTGACAGCAAAGGAAATATCCTAAATATAGCACACACTTAAAATATATATATATATATATATATATATATATATATATATATATATATATATTAGGTATCATTTGTCATCAAAACATTGCTGTACTAATGTAGGTATCACTGACTACTGATAAGTACCTCATACAACCCTATGTCAAATAATCCGAACTATCCCTTTAAAAGTCGTCATGTCTAGATAACTTAACAGAGAGTACCTTTCGTACCTTATCTATTTCTCTCACTTTCACTCTCACTCTCCTTCTCGTTATCTCAGCCTTGGAAGGTGACCAGTCTCCTGTCGAGAGGGATCAGATGGGCGAGGAGAGCTGTGCTGGTGGCTTGACTGTGCCTGCGTCAGTGTCCGCGGCTGGCAGAGGGACCAAAGGGCCGAGGGGACCGGCTGAAGAGGTTGGGTCGGGGAAAAGATTCCTGCCAGAGCCCGGTGCCTGGCCCTCACAGGGGTTCGCCTGCTCCCTGTGCAAACGGCTGTTCAGCAGCCTGGAGCATCTCAGGGAACACGAGTACCGCCACACCCTGTCTCTCATGGCCTTGTCCCTGGACTGGCCGGGCATGCAGGGTCTGCACCGCCAACCCACCCAGCCCCATCACAACCAGCCACAATCCCAGCCTGTCCACCTCCATCAGTCTCTCTACCGCCCCGCAGTGGCTGAGCCTGCTCCAGCGCGCTACCTCTGCTCTCAGTGCCCCGCCAGCTTCACCCTCAAATCCAATGCGGACCGACATGAGAAGACGATCCACTTCAAGAAGAAGCTGATGCAGTGTGTGTACTGTCTAAAACACTTTAGAGACCGCACAGACCTGCACAGGCACCTGTCCTCGGTGCACTCCAAAGAGAGAGGGCACACCTGCCCCGCCTGTGCCAAGGCTTTTAGCACCCAGAAAAATCTGGCAACACATGTTAAAGTGTGCTGCCAGGTGGGGTCAGTGCCAGGAGCGATACTGGGAGGCAGCACTGGGATGGAAATGTCCCAGGGTGGGGTTATAGATTCACTGTGGCGGCTTTCTCAGGAGATGAAAGTTGACAATCACAATCTCAGCATCAATGTGGAGAATTGAGACTGGATCTAGAGGGTGCAGGCTTATGTGCACATGTTCATACCCATCAATTAGCCATGTTCCCTTACATGCAGTAGGCAATTTGTTCCTTTTTCAGTAGGGGGGGATGGATCTGGTGTGTTTCGTTCGCGACATGAATGACTCTTTTGGTTCTTTATTACATGGGGATGTAGATCTAGAGTGGGGATGGCAGGTTAACAAGGGGGATCCATTTTGGTCATTTTGTTTACAAAGGGGATTCCCCCCCCCTCCCCCCCGCTCGTCTACTGCTCATGTATGGTGTACGTTAATGTCAAAAATGCTCTGTGGTGTCATTGCACTGAAAAGGGAAGAATTCCTTTTAAAATCAAATGTCTGTTGACATTATTATAAATACCTAGGGACACTTCTTTTTACAGCTTGTTAAATTTTCTGTCATATTATTTTTTAACGGGTGGTTTAACATACATGGACAGCTTACATGTCAACAATGCAACAATTAACAATTGCTATGCAAAGCTGTCCTGACTGAAATTATACTTACACAACTTTTAGTTATCTTAAAGTTTGTAAATATTTAAAGTGTGCACCGACTGGACCCATGATCAGGTGAATTACTTTCCGTTACGGTGCCGGTTGGAGAGACTGGGGTGGGGGGACTTTACGCCTCCCAGACCTAAACCACTTGTCTGGCTCTCTGTCGCCAGTCACCAGTCTGACTAAACTCTTCTCTCCTTTTTAGGCAGAGAGATCTTTATCTTTGTGTCCACCCCTGCATTATATGGGCACAAAGACACTCAGACGCTCACAGTTCATATCTGCCAGGCTTCACTGAGGCTCACAGCACACACAATCACACCACCTGCAGGAACTTTGAAGTACTGCAGCATGGGAGCTGAATTAAATCTGATTATTTCTGTTGCCAGTGGTATTGCAAATCAAGAAATTAAACAACTTAATTTAATATAGAAAAAAACATAGCAACTTAAAGAAAAACAAAGCACTTCTATCACAGCTTCAGCTCCAGTGGACACGTAGAATCTTGTTCTCAGTCATCAGTCGGACATGATTACCTTCAGTCAGGGCTGTCAGATCAGTGCAGATGGAAGGGATGTGCCGGCCGGTACAGACAAAGCCAACTAAAACAATAGACCAGTAGCTAGCAGCTCAGATGGGGGTTGGGTGGTGTCATTTTCTCCCTGTCTCTCTGTCCATCTCCTCTATGTCCCTGATCTGTAAGTCTTCTATAGTGGCTGAGTGTGACTGGAGCTGGACAGTAATTGGCCCTTCACGGCTCCGGCCCTTCTTAACCCCTGACCCCTCATCTGAAGAGGAACTGGGGGACTAAGGGGCAGATGCCCTTTTACACCAGGCGAGCTTATAGTGATGTCACCGCTGCAGACAGATAATGGTGTGGTTGTGAGTACAAGGGAGAAAATGGGGGATCAAGGGAGACAAGTGGGAAAATGCAGCAGGAGATGGTGGCAGAGTTAGGTGGAGGGTGTTGCAGAGCCGCGGGATATTGGAATCAGCATGAACACTGGCTTCAGAATCGTTGCTAATGTAAATTCACACCAATTTCTGCCAAATTTTTCAAGCCCTGCAAGATATTTTCTTGATACAGCCCAGTTATAAAGCTTTATTGTGTGCACCCATACTGTGAATACCCAAAGGGAAGACGTCCACCTGTGTTTCCCTCTAATATTCCATGGTCACTTCCAACACGTAGTAATATCTATGTGCTCAGAACTGGTGTCTACTGGGAATATATCCCTTTGCTGTTGTATATATACGCACAGGAAACTCCCAAATGCCAAATCCCTTCTAATACAAAATCCCATTTCTCAGGTAGCACACTCTGTCCTAGCCAGCAGCTGAAACAGACTGGCAGGCTCAGAGAAGTCAGGAACTAATCAGGAACTCAGCAGAGCCAGCCATTGAGGAGAAAATGGCAAATACTGTACAGCATTTTATGAGGTTGATTATGTGTTTTGTTGTAAATATTGAAAGATATTGCATTCTAGATAATGAATTTTACTCATTGAACGAAAAAACCCATGTACTGTACTGTACACAAATATGTACTTTTCTAAACAGAATGCCATTGTGCTTGTAGTTTTTATGCTGTAATTAAACTGTGATGGAAAAATGTGAGAACTTCTCTTTTTGTAGTTTTTAATCATCATGCACATATTCACACAATCACAATGTTCCTTTGTTTGTCTTTGCATTCTAACTAAGAAAAAATGTGACTACGATGCTCAGATCTGTTGTGCAGTTTGATGTGTACTTGCATGTTTTTGTGCTGTTGAGCGTTTAATCAGAGCAGAAGTCGATTTGCAGATGGAGGTAATTATATTGTATCACTTAAAGCTTATAACCCTGAACCGTGTGTTTGACCCCCTTCCCTCCTCCTCTTCCTCCTCTTTATGAACAGTAGATGTGTGTACAGTAGTGTGTGTTGTGCTTGTCTACTCATAAATCCACTCCCTGATCTCTCATGGTCATATACTATATTATGCCTTGACTGTAAAGTTTCTCACACACACACATCGCACACAGCCAGACACACACACAATCTGTTTACTTGGATGCCCTTCACCTGGCTTAACTACCATTTAAGTCTAGACCTTGAGATAATTGGCTTACCAGACCTCTACACAAGATTGGGACATGGTATTAACATTAGTTGTTTTTATTGATTTATTTATTTATTTTTCCTCTGTGTGTGTGTGTGTGTGTGTGTGTGTGTGTGTGTGTGTGATTTTATTTCCCAGCCTTCAGCCTCCTTGTCATTGTCTGTGTTTGTCTTTCTGTCTGTGTTGTTGCTGTCCATAGCAGAGACCTTCTAGAGCAACTAAGGCAGACTGACTGTTGTGTCGTGTTTATAGTATCTCTTTGCCTTTATTGCTTTAGTATGGAGGAAGAGCTGTTGCCAGGGCAACTGTAGCTTTGACTGGGATTGGGGTGGCCATGGGAATTGATGGTACATTTCTAGACCATGCCGCTAATTAAATGTAATAACTGAAAAGTGACGTCTCGGTTTATTTAAACGAGATTCATTCAACACTAATCTTTTTTTTTCTCTCTCTCTCTCTCTCTTCTTTTCTCTCTCCACCATCTCTCCCTCTCTCTGTCTCTACAGTGAATGACTTCACGGTGATCCGTAAAAAGTTCAAGTGCCCCTACTGCAGTTTCTCTGCTATGCACCAGTGCATCCTAAAGAGGCACATGCGCTCCCACACTGGCGAGAGGCCCTACCCCTGTGAAATCTGTGGCAAAAAGTTCACCAGAAGGGAGCACATGAAGAGGCACACGCTGGTGAGTGCAGCTAGACGACCACCAGCAGTGGGCAGTAAATCACACCTTTAAGGTGCAGTGTGTAAGGTTTACAGGCGTGTATTGGAAGAATATGGCACAAATGTAACTATGTTAGAGTATTATCACCTTAAAATAAGAATTGTGTTTGCCTTACCTTAAAATGAATATTGTGTTTATTGTAAGTCCTCATGTTTTTGGTGAATGGTGAACTGAATGAGTCACTTTGCAACAAATGAACCTTCACTCCTGGTATCGGGATCACTTTAAGGGATTTTCTAAAGACTGAAAACAGAGCCAAGAAGTGGAGCAGTCTAGTTTTCCCAGACCATTCAAGTCACATTATGCTTTAAGTTAAATAGAACTTTTCCCCAATGACACCAAAAATATTTTGACTAAGCCGGCTGAAAACCAAAGTAAAAATAAAAACGATGTGTTTCCATCCAACAGGTCCACAGCAAAGACAAGAAGTATGTGTGTAAAGTGTGCAGCCGAGTCTTCATGTCAGCTGCCAGCGTCGGAATCAAACACGGCTCACGTCGTCATGGTGTCTGCGCCGACTGCTCTGGCCGAGGCATGGCCGCACTGCTGGACCACAACGGGGAGACAGGTGGAGACATCTCTCCAGAGGAGGAACTGTATCCCGGCGATCGCTTCCACGATGACCAGGCGGAGTGCGATGGTGATGGCGAGGGGGAGGAGGAGATGATGGTGGAAGGAGACGGGGAGATGATGGGAGAAGGGGAGGAGGAAGGGGGCAAGTGGAAGGACTCAGGGATGACCGCTGAGGCACATGGACCACTGGACAATGAGAAGGAGGAGAGCGACTCCTCGGCACAGGAGGGGGAGCAGCAGAACGGGAGTGAACGGGACTTCGCCTGGATCTCCTAGAATCCTGTCCGGCTCCTGTTAGTGGCGGCTTGTCGACCAGTCTCTGAAGATCTCTTGCGATCTCTCAGGCAGAATCCTCTGCTCTCTTTACCCATTCGTCCCAGCGTGGGCAGGCCTTCCTTTGAATGGAAACGCTGTGGGGTGACGCGCGACAATGATCTAAAACACACTCAAACGCACACACATACACACACAGACACATTCTCAACCTTGACTGCCATAGTAGAAGAAGAGTGGTGAAGAGATGGCTCGAGTGCAAGGCTTTTTCTGCTTACCTCCTTTACTTCTGATGCAGTGTTTTTGTGTTTCTTTTTCATGAGGGTTCAGGCCAGAGTCCAGTAGTTTTCTACTCTGTCACAACGAGGACGCTGCCAAGGACATGGCCAATGCTAGACTGCAACTTTGTATGTTTGCCATCACAATCACCATGGAAACCAAGGATCACTGACCGTGTAGGGAAATAGCCAGGAGTTGAGGGGTGGTGGGCAGCGTCTTGGTCCCACCTCGGCTGGGTGAACGTGTCTCCCTGCGAGTGTAGGGAGAGTCTAAATCTATTGCAAAGCTCCATGTGTCAGAGGACCGGGCAGCCCAATGGCACATTGTTGATGCAGAGTCCTACTGCCACAGACTTGCACTTTAATGACAACTGACTCCTATCAAAAGCCCTGAACCCGTGGTTTACATTTTTGATCTGATCTTTACGTACCTAAACAACTCGGTGACCGCACCTACCTTTAAGGATATACTTTATGTCCTCTTGACTGTTATCACGATATAGAAAATCACTGAATCTTTGTGCAGATTGCTGTTTATAGAGCCTTTGCCTTTCAGTGGGGTCCTTAAATCTTTTCTTCACTTAAGTTTACCACACGGTTTCTATTCTAATCAATCCATTCCAACAAATACTGGAGATTTGACTAATGTACATACGATTTTTCTGAATTTAAAGGGGAGTGAAGTGTGTGTGAGACTGAGAGAGATAAAAAGAGACTTTTAACCCTCTTTAGACACAAAGTGGACATCACTTTCTGCTTCCCTGTTTTGGAAAATCAAGCACATAAGGGGATCCACACCTGACCTACACTATTAACTCTTTCTGTCTCTCTCGCTGTCTCTCTGGAGGTTGTGATATAGGACCTGAGAGCCGCGTCTCTCGCACCTAAAGGAGGAGGAACTGCCTTTGTTTGAAAAGTTTTTTTTTCTGTTTCTGTCTTGGTCAGTCATGTAATTCCAGTTTTTCTCAATACAGAATATGCAGACTCTTTCCATGGTTTTATCTTTCTTTTTGGTGATCTATATTTTCTGGCTTTGTTGTTTAAAGGTTAAAAAGAAGAGGATCAAAATTGTGCTGAAATTCCGAGTTTGATATTTGTAGAGTGTATTATTAATTTGTTTTGTTTAACAGCTATTTATTGAAAAACATGTTTGTGGATTCCTAATTTTTTCGAGAAGTCATTCCCTCCTCTTTCTCTTGCTCCGTGTGCGTGTGTGTTGGGTGGGACAGGATGGGTGTGCGTATGCAAGAATGTGTGTGTGTCCAGTGTCCCAAAAAAAAGTCTATATTGATTTTCTTAAGATTATTTCCTTGTTATTGACAATTCAAGTGAGGCAGATGACATGTCTTATTATTATGATTATCAGAACTATGATTACTGTTGTTGATGTTACTATTATTAATTATTATTAAGTGCTGGATGCTAAGCTTTATTGTGTGTTTCTTTTTTTGATATTTTATATCTTGTATAAGAAAAAGAAGCTTTTATACTTTGCCTTGTTGTGGACAGCAAGCCATGGGGCTCTTATCAACCTTTTATTGTGCCAGTTTACGCTTTTTCTGTCGTAATTTGCTTTTTTACCGAGGGGAACTTCACTGTCAAAACTTCTCTGTTAGATATTGATTGAAAACATATATTCCGCACACGCTTTTTTGCATCACTAATGTACACTAATTGATTAATATCGAACCAAAAACAATCTAGTACCTTGTATACATGAAGTGCTTTTGTTTCACAGTCTGTGTGTGCAGGTGCTTTTTGGATTTATTGTTGTGGTTAACAGTTTTGTTGTTGGGTTGTTTTTATTTTGTCACTATTTGTCACAGTTTGAAAAAAAGTGCACATGTTATGGTATTATTGTGTATATGAAGGGCTGTGTGGAAGATTTTTTGAAGACCGCATCTTAAAAGCAAGCTGATTTTTATTGTTGTTTTTTTTTCTAGTTTCTACTGTCGGTTCACGCCTCGCATGACACACAATCAAGAAGAAATGCAGCATGGAGGAACAAGTCCACATGCTGTATTTCTATCTGCCAGTGTTTTACTGGCTTGTTCATTTACATAAAGGGAAAGTGAGCACTGCAGCAGTAACTCTGGGAAACATTTTGTTGCCAGTGCAGGTTGCACACATCAGGCCTCTCTGCTACAGGTGCCATGGACTGCACTTCCCATGAACCCCCACTGAGAAACCCTCAGTGCAATGCGATTTGTGATGCTTTCTTCGTGTCTGGCAACTGTCTTTATTTTATTTGTATTATTTATTGTGTTTTTGTTCGACCCATTTATCAAATAGTTGTAATTTTTGGGGGGTAAAAAAAAAGAAGAAAGACAATGGGGTTAGGATTTTTATGAATGTCAATGGTGGGTGTGGAAGGAGCCCATGATCGGTGACAAATCTCTGTCCTGTGGTGCTGTTGTGGCCACTGAGAGACATCTGGATGTATGTGTGACTACCCGGCCCTGCGCTCTTCTTCTCACGACCTGTACTGTACGTCTTCTTCCTCATACTGGGTTGTACTTCAGGAAAACGTCTGCCATCAACCCCTCAATATGTGCCTCAATGACATTTCACCCGTGTGCTTGTGTGTGAGAGTGTCTGTTTCCGATGAGATGATGATGAGTATGTGTCTGTGTCGATGGATAGAGATTACTAAAAATGATCAGATTAGAGGTGCAAAATGTTTTTTGAGGATCAAACTTCAAAAAGAGACAAATCATGATGGGCGACTAGATTCTCCTTCCCACCGTGTGTTGATGACCTTTTGTGCCCTGATTCTGTGGTCTTAACTGCATGCCTGTGCTCATTTTGTCATACCAAAGCGACGTCTTCGGCATCTGCACACAACTGTCTCATTCCACACGATGCAAAACTGGAACTGTTTGCTCTATTGCAGATGAATATGGGTATTCTTAGACGTGTACAAATTGCAATCCTCATTTAGCCTGTATAGCTTGATTCACACGTGCAAATCATGAAGCCATAGATATGGGTATATCTATATTATACTATATTTCAAAATTGGCGCTTTTTACTTTAGATTTTGTTCTTCTACTAAGAGTGATGTGTGTATACCTTCATATATATGAATTTATATTACTATTATATATTATTTATTTTCTCTCTCAAGTTTCAGAGGGTCTTTAATTTGTAAAAGGTCGCACTTGAAGCTTGAGGTTTGTTTATTTTCATTGGGAATATTGTTCAATATGATACTGACTTTATATTGATGATTATCATAAACCTGTGTTTGTAACAAAATGTTGTTAAATAATCAAAAAAACCTGTCCTGTTTTTACACCTGTTTTGTTTTGGGCAGATTTAAGTGCTCTTGTGCAGATATTTTTTTCGGTTGATAGTACTGATCACAAAACATTTTTACAGCCAACCATGAGCCTCCTGTTTTGATGTTGGAGCCGGCCTGCCGGCTGTCCAAGCCTCTTTCTAACTTCATGTTTAGTGGAAGAATTAGCTTGACTATTATTTGCAAAAACCAATCAGTCTCAATAAATTTTGAAATTGCTGCTGTAAAGAAGTGAACAATGTGTGCTGTGCCTTTTGTTTTGTCATTCCTCTTGGAGAGTTGATGGGAATAGTGTTTTCATGAGGGGTGGAAGTGACAAATCACAACTACTAAAATTACTGTAATTAATTTACAGTATTTAATTTAATACTGATGTCTCTATGTGACCTACATAAGCAAATGAGACCATCAGCGAGAAGATTGGCTTTTTCTATATAATTATTCTTAATGCCTGCTACTGGATTGGATTGTCCTTGAAATCAGATGAAACGACCCTGTGTTTACATTTTCCTAGGCAAAGTTATAGTGAATAGTATGTCAGCAAAAGGAAGAAGAAAAATAGGAGATTTTTATTTAATAATTTTATTTTTGATGTTATATTTTGTGGCTACGGCTTTTGTCCACAGGGGCCTCCAAAATCAACAGAGTATTCAAGTTCCTTATAATAGCTGTAAGTATGCATTACACTATGTAATCTACCTAGCTACTTTTAAAATCATAATTAACTTCTGAGTCAGCTTACAATTTGAATCAATATCCAAACCTTTCATCTGTATTATTTTAGCCAATAAGGCTATCTGATCACAAACAGGCCAGTGATAACTAGGGTTGTTCGGATACAGAAAATCAGATTTCAAAA
Organism: Lutjanus campechanus; assembly: GCA_027495735.1. NCBI lineage: Eukaryota > Metazoa > Chordata > Actinopteri > Lutjaniformes > Lutjanidae > Lutjanus > Lutjanus campechanus. The sequence continues at coordinate 24,427 of JAJHUR010084474.1, forward strand.
AAATGCCTCTGATGGGGTGCTTCTATAGCTCAGTTGGTATAGCGCACGCCCCATGTACTGAGGCTGTCAGTCCTCTGCAGTGGCTGCCGGTTCGACTGCCACCTGCAGCCCATTTGCTGCGTGTCAGCCTCTCTCTCTAACCCCTTTCCTGTCATATCTTCAGCTGTCACTATTGAAATAAAAGGCAAAAAGCCCAAAAAATAATCTTAAAAAAAAAAAAAGCCTCTGATCCTGTCTAACATGCTGATATTGGTATTGGCGAGTATGTGAGTCTAAGCAATCTGTTAACCCCAAAGCAAAAACCCTGCAGTGTCTGGTATGCCGTCCCCCCGCCATGATGGTGAAGCCATGTTCTGTGGCATTCATTCTCTGTATGTACTGTTGTAGTGGCCTGAGTCAGGCCACAACAATGATCACAATAATATCCCATCCATACTGGGTTAGGAGTGCACAGCTATTAAAAAATAATCTATATATTTTTACGGCACTTGCATGGTGACTGTGACAAATGAGCAGAACAGCACAGTAGTTAAATGTATTTCTTAGTATTTAGTATTTAGTATATTACTTAGTATTTTCTTAGTTTTCAGATTAATTCATTTAAATTATAAAATGTATATAAAATATAGGATATAGGATATGAAATGTTTTATTTTTACAAAAGGTTTCGTAGTTCAACAAATATTTAATAATATTAATATTTTCATTTTAAAATGCAAAATATTTCATTACATTAGATTACATTCTAATCTAACAATGTATTGCTTTTGATAAATTATAAATCTTCATCCCACCATCAGTCAAGCATACGTCACCTATTACTAGTGGAAACCAGCTCTCTGCATGGTTCTGTGTTGACATGATGCAAATATTTTTAATGTCGCGTGTCTAATATCTTTCTAATGTGTTTCTCTTGTGTTGATCTTTTACATATGTATAAGTGTAAAACAACGGGCCATGTCACGTTATTCGAAGGGACATACACGAGTCCATGGCTAAGAAAAAGGAAGAACACCTGATTCAGACTGATGATCTGGAGAAACAGAACACCCTTTTGATTAAGTGGCTGCAACTGATAATGCCTTAAAGATCAACGGTTGATTATTTTTAAACACCAGTAGTTTTACTTGTAGTTGAGTAATATTTCAGTTAGGTAACATTACTTGTATGTGATTACAGGTTTTCATTAGTCTTTCCACTGCTGCCTGTTTTAAGATTGATGGGACTAGTGCTGTTATAACCACCTGCTGTCCACAAGAGGGCAGAATAGACAAGTCAAAGAAAGTAGACACAAAGGAATGAGTTCTGTATATTGATCTTATTTTGCCACATTTCCTCTGTTGGGCAATTTGTCATTATAAACAGCTGCAGACACTTATCTGCAGAGATTCTTATTTATCTACATATAACAGATAAATAAGGAAACTGACAGCAGGCTTCTTCCATTCAGGTTTATTTTCTTTCCATCACATTACATCACATAGATCACATTATCAGCATCATACATGGTCATCCATCTTTCCAAGCACTAGTCATAGGCTTGACATTCACACAAATACTCCTTAAGTGCACCACTCCTCAGAAAGTGCTTCCTCCATGTGCGTGGGACTGCTGATGAAGACCAGAGGCTGAGCCCACACACAGGAGAAATCTTGCCCTCCAGTGAAGACCCAAGGCTGACGTCACGTTTCCTTCCAAATGCTTTTTAGCTGTGTGTCTGTCAGGCTGCGATGAGCATTTGATTTTTACATTTAGAGGAAAACGGACTACATCAGCCTTGGGTTATCAGTCACTGAAAGGGGAAATCTAACACATAAAACCCTTCAGTGTTGTATCTCCTAATAAAAAAAGAAAAAAAAGAGCGATGCTAGACATGCAAAACAACCTCAAACTCAACCAGACAATCAATCAATCAATCAATCAATCAATGAGAAAAAAAAACAAAACAAAAAAACAAAAAAACAAAAAAGCAAAAGTCAGTTTTCACACCAGCCAGTGTAAGGCTCAGTAAAAACACAACAGGAGAAAAAAAATGGTCATCAAAAGAGAGACGTGACAGACGGAGGGTAAAAGCCTGGACAAACAATAAGAGCAGAGTAGAAGAAGAAGAAGCAGAGAATTGAGTGGAGCTGCCATTGCAATGCATTACATTACATTTGATTTGGAAGGAGATCTATTGGCTTTGCTGCTGCTGGTTTACGCACAAATGAAAACTGACATTCAAGAAAGCAGCACATACATTTTGACATATGTGGAAAAATAAAAGAAGAAGGCTTTTTTGATGCACATTTCAAGGGTTTAGTTTAGCTTAATATACTGGGTAAAGGCTTGGGTGGGACCACAGTAAAGCTGGAGAGCAAGAGAACGAACGGGAAATGGAAAAAGGACGAGGTGATCACAGAGGAATCACTGTAGTGACAAGGAAATGGGAAGGATATGTCTATTAGGAAACAAGTGGAAGACACAAAAAGCGTGCTGTCTGTTGGAATGTGCGGGGCAGGATAAAAGATTCCCACAAAGTTAACATTTTCATTGTGACCAAAAAGGTCAAAGGTTATCCTGCCTAATGACAACTTAAGGTCACAACCACAAACAACATCCACGACAACGATTAACCACACAGAAAAATGACTATTTGGCAGGGAGAAAAGACAAAAGACGAACAGCAACAGTGTGAGCGAGTAGCCCAGATGTCACCAAAAGCTCAAGTTAGTTCTTGTTCCATTATAAAGCGTCTCATTGCACAAAGTAAGATAGTAAAGCAATACTGCACGGTTGTGTTATTTGATATGACTTAGCAGTGTGGCGACAGCTGTATGTGGGTATTAAACGATTTGGATACCAAGATCAGGACGCGCTACAGGTTCACTACAGGCAGTACAAACTAGCCAGCAAATACAACATCAACAAAAAAAAAAGACTTTTATTTTTGTAGGTTTTACATTCAACATGTTTTGTTTTTCTCCCCTTTGCCTCTAAGCTACAATATACATTGAATCTTTACGTGTTATGTTCACTATAGCTTCTCAATCGACTTAAAAAAAAAAAAAGAAAGAAAATATTCTGAGCAACTATACTGTAAAAAAAGTTTACTTTTCATATAACAAGATACAACAACAAAGAAAACAACAACAATATATGAAAAAAAGCCTCACGGTTCTCTTTATGTTGCATATGTACAAGAAAGCCCTGAAACTGCAAATCCATCTATATATCGTCACTGCGTGTCTTGTGTCTGCTTTCCATCAACTCCAAATCTCCAAAAATTCCCCTGCACACCCATTAACAGTCAACTTTGATCTCCATCTCCCATTTTCTAGGTGAAAGTTGTAACTGCTGATCAATTTTTGTAAAAAATCACCAATAAAGTTCTCACGTCCGAGATCTGTTCACAAGAGAAAGTTTGTACCCACAGTTCTTTCTGGCCGTAATGACGCACTGAGCCGAGCTCTTACTCAGCCTGTTTACACCTGGTATTATCATGTGTCCTGCATGATCCAATCACAAGTGGACAGCTTTAAGTACAGGTGTGGCTGCACCCAAGCTGCACTGAAACCATTCAAACATTCAGACATCGTCTCTTATGACCACATTTTTTTCCAGCAGTGTGTATGCAAGCACCACCTACTCTGGTTCACTGTCATGAAAATTAAGTGTTTGGACTCTTTTACCTGCCAGGATAAGCAACTTATGTTTGTGAACACACAAGTAAATACAATATTCTCAGACTCCCTTAAAATATCACACAATTTTGGTAGTTGTTTATAAACTTTGTGAATTGCTGTCCATGACAAATTCTTAATTATTTGTACCTTCTTGTAAATTCAGTAAATGTTAAACATCAAGTTATTTCTTTCTTTGGGTAAAAAAACAAAACATTGTGTCCGTTCACCCCAGTGTGTTGTTTACTACTGTTGAGCCACTGGTTAAAAACGATAATAAATTTTGTAATCATATTTACTTATTTTATTTATATCTAAAGCAGGCCAGTGAAACAGCTATGATGTAAAAAAAAACAAAAAACCTGTTGGTGCGCAGGCAGGAGAGATGTTCTGTGGTGCTCTGGGATTTTATACCTGAACTATAAGCAGGATGCACACTTACCTTCTCTGACTCTGGCATTAATACTTTTCTTCAAGATCTGTGAAGTGAAAACATCAGATTTCCACACAGTCTGCACACTGTTACTCGATACTTCTAAAATCCCAGTGCACCATGGAGCTGCTGTCCTGCTGAGCTGCTGACAGCATGGGCAAAATTTGAGGCTCATGTAGGCTGACACAGGAGTTTAGTGTGGCACTTAACAGCATAAAAAGGAACGAATAGTCAAATCTTCATAGTGAATGGCCAAATGAGCATTCAACTAACAAAACAGCCCTAGTGCTTCTTAGCAGGGTGGGGAAATGAGATCAAGACCCACTGTAATGCCAGGTGAGAACTCGCATACTTAGAGCTGCCCACCTATGATTGGATCACCCAGGCTGTCTGTTAATACCAGGTATGAACGGGCTGACTGACACATATTGGGCCTCAAACGTCACAGGCCAGTTTAGTGCAACTAGAAAAAAGATGGAATAGTGGCCAGTAAACGCACACACTTCTTAGCTTAACGCATGCTAACAGTCCCATTAGCTGCCAGCAGAAGCATCGGCCTCTGACCCTGCTGATGGACACTGAGGATGGAGAGAGACTTGATGGGTTGCATTTGACGCTCAATCAATCAACGACCAAACTAACAGTGGTATCCAGCACTAATAACAGTCTACACAGTTACTACCTTAGCTCAGTAAAATGTAAATAAGCAGGAACCTGTTTTTATTTAAGTAAAGGAAGCACAAAGATGAGCTTTGTGAATAGAAAGTGTGTGAGTATTATGAAGAAAAAAAAAAGAAACTCCAGGCAATAAAACACTGTAAAAGTATCTGTTATCAAGACGATAATGTGTAGCCACTGACTGAGACTGATGTTTTCCCATCACTGAGACACGGCAGGTGCTGCTTTTGGCCCTTGGCACTCCTCCAAGGAAAGGCAAAGTGACTACCCAAGTACCACACTGTACTTCCCAGTACCACACTTCTTCTAAAACAGCCAGCACCACTATGTTTAGTACAATAAATCTGACACAGAGAGCAAGACATTAACTGTCGAGATCACTTGCTAAGAATGGGGGACCCCAGAGGTACACAACCCCTATCCCTGACACCCCATTTATTCCATCGGGCAGTGACGACATCCCTCCCACCCCCTCGAGAAAAAAAAAAGAGAATCATTTCACTTCAAAATTTGTGTATATAAAATGTCCATGTATAAAAACATGTGTTTGCGCAGTGCAGCGTAGTGCAATTTCATTAGGTCAGTATACCTTTTCCTTTTTTATGTTCTTTTCATTGGCACTTTGTGAAGTTTCTGACCGGAAGAGGCCTGCACAGAGAAGGCCTAGCTTATCTGGGATGCCACTGGAATAAACGATTTACAGGCAGGATCGTTCATTTTCAAAACACAAAGGTGTTTTTTAACGGGAACTGAATAAGATATTATTAACGACCAATATGGCTAAAATGTGTGCTTAATTATGTTTTTGCCTGCTGACTCCAAGCCACCAATTAACAGTCAAGCATCTGCTTCCCATCTTTCGCTGAGAAGTGATAACTGGTCGCCTGCAATGTGGTATCAGCCGGCAGCAGACAGCACGAGTGACCCTGCGGCAATGGGGGGACAGGCGACAGCACGGGTGTTTCTATGGCGACAGAGGTCTTAAGTCGTACTGTACCTCGGTCAAGGAGTCTGCTTGTATAGGAGAGGAAAGGCACTGTGTGTGTATGTGAGTGTGTGTTCGTAGTACGCTGCTGTGGTGATCAGGTCAGGTCAGTGTCAGGAGCGAGTAGAGAGCAGAGGACACACAGCAGAAATCTACAATCAAAAAGCTGCTGACAAACAGCATAAGCATGAATCTCATCAAAAATATATCTACTGTCAGGACTCTGAGAGAAGATCAGAAAAAGGGTTAAAGGTTTTGTTTTTTTTGGGTGTGTGGAGATTTTCTTATCTGAATCAAATGACTAAGGGTAGAGAGGGCCACATGTATAGATTGTGAAGCCCTTTCAGGCAAATTTGTAATTTAGGGGTAAATAAATTAATTATAGTTTACTATGGTTTATGGGAAGCAATATAACAATGAATATACATTAAAAATGAGGGGAAAAATAAAAAAAAAGCTCAACTCTTCTGGGGAATCTCTGAATGCAGGAATTACTTTCAAAATGTTTTAACTACTGATGTGTAGTTCTGTCTTCTACTTTCATCACTATTATCACTAATATGACATCATCACAAAGGTGCCTATCCATGTCATTAAGCCAATTACAAATACACCTTACCCTAGTTGTGCACAGTTTGAGGCTGGTAACCTTCATACAATAACTAGTTACACCCCTGTGTTGTAGGAGATTATCTTTTCAAAATATTACTTTGAAAATGAAAAGAAAAAAAAGAGGCTTGTCTTAATTTAGGGATGCACGATAAATATTGGGGACAATAAATTACCAGCTATAATAATATCCGACTTTTCAAAGCATTTAATTTGAATTCTTGGGCTAAATGTATTTGGCTTTTATTTGTGAAGTTTTTTGAGGAACCTTACCAAAAAAAAAGTAAATGAACATTTGAAGAGTCAGAACTGTTTTTGTTTTAATGGCGATGTCAGTTAGATTTAGTTCAGATACGGAGATATTAAATCATCCATCTTCACTATATCTGAGCTTTTCTTATGCTCAAACTACAGGTTATATGGACTTAAAATATGAAATCTGAAATTATCAGTTATCTTATCAGTGGTGATCAGTGATGAGAAGAAGGTAATTATTGGGTAATGGTACTGGTATTGCTACCTTTTTCTATTGGCTGAAGAAAAATCCATATCGTGCATCCCTATCTTAAATGCTAGTAAAGTCTTTGCATTTTTCTCTTCTGTTGGATAATTAACACAAAACAACAAATTGGGCTTTAAAATCAAAAGGGTGCATGGTCTTAGATTGATCAATGTTGCTGAAAATATTTTCATGTTTTGTTTTTTAAAACACCTACATTTAATCTAAAGCTTGGAAAAGTAGGCCTGTCATCTACTATTGCAGGCTTATTCTAAAATAAAACTCCACTTTGGTTAAAACGTTTAGTTTTTTTTTGCTCATACAGTCGGCCACCTACTGTATACTGCTGTTCTGCTCTGCACTGACTTGATTTGATTCTCACTTTTCATTTTCAAATGCTAGACCAGAGTGAACGATCATTCTAAAAGGGATTAACCACAACATGGACTAGAAACTGTAGGAAAAAGTGCTTGATTCCTAAATTAGGTCTGGTGTCTACAAATGTTGTAATGCTGGTTAATGATAGTTATTCTGAAAGGCTAAAGATTTAGTAACCTCTCCATTTAAAACTGTAAGAAATGAATTAGAATGCCTGACTTATAATTATCATCAGGTAGTGATTGTTGGGTTACAATCTCTATGTTATTCAACTACATACACAAATGACATTAGTCTGACTGTAAAGTTAAAGTTTCAAAGGGCAGTAAATCATTCATGTTTCATTCAATGTGGTAAACGATCTTTTTAAGAACATCTGCTGCCAAAGGAAAAAACTGAGCCTTACTGCCTCAACTCACCTTATTAACAATGACAACCACAAAGCAAGAAATTCTGCTGATTGCACAGTGCAACTGCTAGTTGCTTCAGCGAGTCATTGCTGAAAATAAACTCTATATAAGAAATAGATATCCGCTCTCTCAGACATACGCTGTGGTTACAGTGATACTCTAAAAGACAACTTATTTCTTCAAGGTGCATATCTCTAGGGTACAAGTATAGAGAAGAAGAGAGGGAAATATATTTCATATATTGTGTACATCTCTCAAAAATATTTTGGAAAGTCAAGGGGAAACTTTTTGTACCACTTTGTGTGAAGGTATTGTGCATTTTTGCAAGAAGTGTAGCTGGCTGTGTTGAATTTGTTGAATGAACAGGTAGTAGATACTGAACAATATGTGTGGAACATACAGTCGATATCCAGTAAGGCTGCAGAAGACAGTGATGATTCAGGATTAACTGAACAGTTTTTTTTTTGTTTTTTTTTTGCCCTTTGAAATCCCTTTAACAGTGACAATGAAAAACGGATATGCTACAGAGGTCTTGACCAAACTTATCTGGTGTTAACCCTTGAACTTCCAAAAAAGAGTCATGATGATCCACCCCATAAACAGCAGATTACATGATGATCCTATAATGAACGACAGAGTATACCAAAAAGCTTATCTGTAGTCTTTAAACATCACCTTGAGTAGGGGCCGTGAAAAATGGCACGTGAAAAACAAAAGATCAAATCATCCAATTTATACGTTTCCTCATTCATCAAACAGAGTGAAAATGTTTCAGTCTTAGAAAAAGTCTCCAAACCTGCATAAGGTTCTTTTTTCTTGATGATTTTTTTTTTGTTTGTTTGTTTTTACCCACCAGTTTTATTTTCTCTTTGTATTTGGAAACGGAAAAGAGAGAAGGCGAACCCCCTGCTGGGCTGGAGGAAGCAGCACTGAGAGCTCCATCGTGGAGAACCCCCACCCCCCCCCATCTCCTCAGTGGAAGAGTCCACCTAGCTGTCGCTTCGAGGGAGGAAGAGCTCATCTCACGGACAAGGGGAAGGGGACTGGATTAGTCGGTGAATCTCTGACAGGCTTTTTTCCAGCGACAGGCTGTGCACCACATGTCTCTCTTCTCCATGCCGTACACCTTTCGGCACTTCTTCGCCTCCCCACGGGGTTTCCTTGGTAACAGCAGATGTGACAGCATAAGGACATGCTCACAGACATCCAGACGCCCACACGGGCATAAAAACACACACATATATGTGGAATGAGCTCGAAGGCACATAGACGTGTGCACGGAGGGTCAGACGAACATACATGCACGTTCACATACAAACACACTTGTGTTTCCTTAGAACAAGTCGATATAAATATAATTCAAAACAGGGCAGCCATCTTTGAAGAGGTCAATGATTTGATGCAACTGTGCTTGTTGTATCTTTTTCATGTGATCTGATATCTGAGGTGATATGATTCAGCACCATAAAGAGCAAGTCAGGGGTTCTGTAGTGCACAGCGGCCTTGTGAAGCAATCCTGTTATTACTTGAATGTCAACATTAACATGACATCAATGTCTCCATGTCCTTTTACATTTCATTAACAATAAACTATTAACTACAACACACTACTAGAAATCTAATAATGTTTGATTATTAGTCTCTTAAAAAATAAATTGAAATGTTGGGAAAATTTGTCTTGACAATACATCCAGCCTGCTTTGCTGCGGGACTGAACTGTTGTTGAGTACATACATTTATGAAGTAAAAATATCAGCCACAACATTTGTCACATTTATGTGACAAACTCACAACAAGAAAACAAAACCTGCCCAGAACTACATTCAAACATTTGATTTTATGATTTTCATTGTCATTTATGCCCTTTACAATTTCCCTAGAAATTGTAATAATTCTGAATTCTTTTGTCCAACCAATAGTCCTAAATGCAAAAACATTATGTTTAACATCATATAAGTAGCAAATCTTCACATTTGAGAACCTGTATTCTGTAAATGTTTTGTATTTTTGGTTGAAAAATGACTTAAATTAAGCAATTGTTTCAGCCCTAGACGACATAGCAATAAGTTTCTAATTTGCATTTACACTCAAACTACAACCAGAGTCACAAAAGGAAAGCAGCTCATTTCAAGCGAGAGAACAAAGACAGATGAAACAATAAAGAAAGAAAGAGAAAGGAAGATAAAGTGTTTTTTATCTTAAACCCATAGTCGCATAATTCTGAATCACTCGAGATAATTGGAGCAAAACCAGTGGAATCATTTAACACCTTACACCTAACCTTACTACAATCACACAGACACATGCATGTTGCTGCATACCTGGTTCCTGGTGTTGATTTAGGCACCGGCGTTATTAAAGCATGGTTCTTGTTAACAGTGGTGTGTGTGCTGGCTGCCGGCTGCCGCTTTTCACCGATGCTAACTGTCCGGACGTGATTCACAGGCCCCTGCAAAAGTGGAACAGCATCATAAGTGCATCGTTCAGTATAAGACTGATGCAGTGTGGCCCAACATGACAATGAAACACATACAGAAAGAAAAAACCATAACTGTTCCTGTTAGAATAAATTAAAGAAAGTTATAATATTACAAGTACAACTTATACAAGCTGAACAAACGAGTTTTATTGTCTGGTCCAAAACAGAAAAGCTATTATTAACATAAAGTGTCTTTTAGCTTCAGTTAATCCACCAAGCTTTTATATGGTGAGCAGTTAGCTACTCATACTATACTTATTACAGTCATAGCTGTAACTGCATGAAGACAAGGGGCCCTATTTTTGTTGTAGTGCAATAAGCAGTGCAGGCAGTGCTCTGACCCTTTGGTATTTTCCTTATCTTGAAATTCACTTTCAATGTTTTTGTGGTACTTAAGTACTACGCACAGAGCGCACAGTGCAATAGTGGTAGGAGATGCACTAGAAACAGATTTATTCAAATGAGACAGCACAAACTGAGCTGTTGGTATGTTGGTGGAAAATGTGTCTTAGATGTTCCACTCAGAATAGATCTCTCAGACCCACATCAGTTTCAAGCACAACATCGCACAGGTGCTACTTAAAGTAATAATGCTAAAAATGTATTTTAAAAAAAGAACACTTTAATTAAACACTCTCCAAGCAATAGATGTGTTAAAATCAGCGTCACAAAAACAAGATTTAATGTGGTTGAAGCAGGAATGTTTGTAAATCAGTCTGCATTTATCCGTACATGAATGAATGTTCCCCAGCTGTTTTATACAGCATGAGAGCTTCTCCTTCATTCCATTATTAAATCCTTGCAGCTATCTGAAGGCAACAGGACACATGTTGACTAATCATCACACACTCTGATCTACATTCACCTTCACCCAGACGTCTTGCACTTTGCACTGCTGCACATACGTGAACAAAAATAGAAGGTACGCTTGGAGACGCCCACACAGTCTTGTGCACCAAAGACATCACTTTGCGCTTGTCATTGTGTGATTAAAACAGGGCCCGAGGTTAACAGCACAGATGCAGCCTTAACAGTTGTGAATGAGTTAAGTATCAATGTTGTTTGCCTCATTTTTCTCACTCTTAGTGTAGCTTTAAATACTGTTGAAAATGTTATTCTTCTGGACAAAAAATTCTTTATTCCGGTTGATTGACAACAGCCACAATACCACATTGTGGAGCACTGCTGTACTGTGTAACTTTTGTAAGCTTCCCAGGTCATCAGGAGACAAGCACAAGTTATCTCAATTACACAGATGACATCCAATTTTGCATGACTGCAGCCCCTGATGACTCAAGCTACATTAACACCACATATCTGTGTGTTTGAATGAAAGTACATAAGTTATCTGCAACACAACCAACCAGATAAAATACCTGAAGTAGGTGTCGTCCAATTTTTATGCCTATTATATGGCTGTTTTTATCACTGAAAAACTATTACAAGAGTGGTGCAAGAAATCATTCTGCACCTTTATCATTAGCTGGCCGCACTATCTTGATTCAATCCTTTCTGGTCTGCCAAAAAACAAAAAGCCACAGTTCAAAATCAATTCATATAAAATTCATCTGTACATGGTTTATCTACAACCGGGAAAGCTCACATTACTTGTGTTTTTTTTTGTGTGTGCCCCTGGCTGCAGTGGTTGCTTGTCAGCTTTATTATCGATTTTAGGATCCTTTTATCGGTTTGTAAATCTTTAAACAGTTCTGTGCCTGAGGACGTCTGATGTGCTTTTAAGACACAATATGTGGCCCCTTGATCCCCCAGGTCCTTTGACTGTCTCCTGGCTGTCCCATGAGCCAAAACTCTGATTTACAGCGATGTTGCTTTCAGCCATTATGCCCTGGGCCTTTGAAACAGCCTATTAGAGGCCCTAAGAGTACATTTCAAACCGTTTACCTATATTTAGGGCTGCAACTAATTATTAAGTATTTTCATTATTGATTAATCTGATGATTATTTTCACGCTCAGTTGTTTAGTCCTCAAAATGTAGGGCTGGGGCGATTTGTCCACATAATCAGCATAATCGATTAAGAAAATATGTTAATTTGCCTAGCTTATGTCAATGTGTCACAAAGATAGCTGCGCCCAGTTAAAGCATGGATTCACCCAGACAACACCTTGAGCCAAGTGTTTTAGACAGAGATGCAACAGTATAACAGTATAACTCTCTACTGTACAAGCTCTGAAAATTGGACATGGCCTATCACAGCAGTATAACTGCTCCAAACAAGCTCTTGCAGTGAAATGTCCAGGGTGCTCCATGAAGCAGAAGCAGCAGCAGCAGCAGCGAGACAGCACCGTCCTGTTTACTTTCAATCTGCAACCAAGCATGATATGTCAGGACTATCAATACATGGAATGTGTTTCTGTTTAGTAGTGGTCACTTCAAATTTATTTTCTGCACTGCTGCTGTTAACTTTACACCATGCGTCATCTTCAGCTTTTTTAAACTTTCTGTTGACTTTATCAGCCCTGTATGCATTAGAAAATGGCTGTTACAGACTACTGTTACACTATGTAATTTGTTTAATTTATTTTGCCCCACACTGATGCAAAAATACATTTGCCAGTGATTATCTTAACCCCATATTACTCCAGTGAGGAAATTCAAGTTTAAAGTTTAAGTTTTAGGCCAAGTACTTGACCTAAAACTAATTAATAGTTATATTAATCGAGTAATAAAAAAATCTTTAGAATAATCGATAAATTAGCCTTCAGACTCTGTGTCTAACTGAAATACTAATCGATAGATTCATCATTTAAAAATTTATAATGAGGCGCAGCCCTAATAAAATGTCAAAAATAGGCCATCATAAACCCAAAGTAATGTCTTGAAATTGTTACTTTTGTCCAACCAACAGGCCAGTTTACTATCATTAATGCCAAAAAATGCAAATCATTACATTTAACATTTGACATTTTTGCTTGAAAAATGAATGAGACGGTTAGTCGATTAAAATAGTTTTGTTTTGATAAACTACTTGATTAATTGTCTAATTGTTGCGGCTCTACCTGAATTGATGTTGTAGTTATATAATAAAATATAATGTAAAATATTTTACTTCATTTTTTATATCTGTTTAATTGCATACATTTGACATAAACAGTGATGGGACACGTATAAATAAAATACAATAAATACAATGTTGGCAACATATTTAATGTTGCACCTGCATGCATGTTTGGTTTTGGTGTTCTTACTGTGATTGTATGTTAGCACTTTGAATAGCATCTTTGAATGAAATGTGCTATGTAAAGAAAGCCTGAAGAGGATGGTGCTGGGAAGCAGGGTGAGTGAAAGATCAAAGTGACAGAAAGCTACAAAAAATGGTGACAAGTGGAAACAGCAGGAGAGAGGTTAAGATTAAGATAAAAAGGCGTGAGACAAAGCCTCACTCACCGGGACGCCTTTGAAAATGACAGGAGGGGACTGCCACGACACACTGATGCCATTCCCAGTCCCAATTCCAGGCCCGGTTCCATTACCACTGCCTACCCCAGCCAGCTCAGGACCCACTGGGATACTCACTGGTGCAGTGGCCTGGAACATGGACAACCACCCCGCCATAGCCAGGAGAGGACATGACAGAAAGGAGGAGGGGACAGGAAAAGTGCGGATAGAAAAGTAGAGAAGGAGAATAAAGAAAAAAAAGATCATATAAGCACTAGGGAAGCATTTCTTCTCCTCTACAACTGAAAAGGGCCTCCATATCAACTCTGCTCATGCATCAACAACACAACTGCCTACCACAAAATATTGTGTATTATACACAAACAGGAGAGGAGAGGAGAGAGAACATGAAGTTAGCAGTATGAGTACAGTGCAATACAAGGAAAATGAAACGTGAGGAGTGGTCATTGTAGTTTCACTGTGTATGCATAATGTAAATCTATTTTTATGTGCGTTTTGTGTTGTCATGGCAACTGAAAGTTCAGTACTACCTCGAACCACTGTGAAGGACTGAATTCAATATTGAATATTTTAAAGATTTATACTTTAACCAAATGTGTTCTTCCAGTTGAAACCATTTAATTTTTACCTCCAAGGGCATAGAAGTGAGGAGTGGACATGAATTTATAGATTCAGAGGAAGAAAAAGAAGAAGCAGAAGAGGTACGATAGGATGGAGAGGGCGGAAGAAGGGACACAGGGAAAAAGACAGAGGAGGCATGGATACCCAAAGTTGCTACAAAGCAGTTCGACTTACATGTTGCAAGCAAGACTTTAAGCATAATTAAATCTAATGGTTATGAGTTTTCAACTTGAAAAATATACAGACTTCACTCTTCAAGTGACCTTTTGTTAATATTTGCAAGAAAGTTTTTTCTTCCTTTTATCTTGCTGATATACTGTATACACCCACACTAATGTAGGAGTTAAGTAATTCAAACTGACCTAAGAGCTTTTTTTCCCACATTTAACTGAAAACTGCCTCTGCAGATTCCATATGATAAAAATCTGAATCCCTGTGGCTTGGAAACACACCGACTGCTCAGTGTTTTGTCTTGTTTTAAGCGGCATTGCAGTAGCATCATTTTGCAAGAAATTAAATGTGTGTTTGTGTGTCCAAAGTCTCTCTTAGGGTGTGTGTAAATTACCTGGTAGGCATGGTCAGTGCGGATGTGGCAGAGTGTGGAGGGAGCTGACTGACTGAGCAGTGTTGGGGTGTGGCTCTGCGAACCGTTCATATTGATGTGTTCAGAGTGAGGGACATCGTCGAGCGGCGGAGGGAAGACGGGCGGAGGACCGGCCGTGGTGGGCGAGGTGGGTGTGAGGCTGGACAAGCCCTCTGTTAGAGTGTCCATGTTGACCTCGATCTCTGAGTAGTAGAAGTCCTCCTCTCCATCGCTGTAGTCCGAGTCGCTGTTTCGGCTGTAAGACAGGCACAGTAAGAAACTCTTCTGGACCTTCTTAAATTAAGGTTATTTTAATTTCAGTTTCAAGTGATACTAAACAGCACTGGAACTCTTAAACTTTGGTCAACGAGCTAATGCTAATAATGCTATAATGCAGCTTGTACTTGCCAATTGTTTTTACAACAGCAGCTATATTTATGCACAGTGTGTACAGAGTTACAGGCATCTCTCTCTTCAATATATCTAATCATACATTAACATAGGTAGTATAGATGTATACTGATATTAAGTAAGTCTTTTCCTTTCATTTGGATGCCAGAAAATGCTTTATGCTACATGTATTTGAAATGATTCTGCTCATTTCTCTCTCATTTGTAACCACTAATTTGGTGGCTCAGGTCCATGATTTCCAATGGACATGGATGCAAAGGTACTAGTGGCTAATCAACAATCTAAGATAAAAGTTCCATCGTCATGGTTACCGTGAGAGCTTTCTAGTTGGCATGAGCTACTTGGCCTCAACGTAGCATTGTAGCAAGGTAGATCAAGACTAAAATATCGAATCAATAAATAAAGTCTCCACTGGATTACTGTGTTGCTAAATGGCTGCAATTAATGAAAAATGTAAGCTCAGTGGCAGAAAAAAAAGCAATTTTTGTGATTTTAACTTTGTGACATTTTATAATTTATACCTACTCTTGGGACACGTATAACTATTTAGTTGTTTTTTAGAGTTATGTTGTAACAGATCTGAACTGGTGCAGCCACTTTTATTTTAACAATGCATAAAGCACCACCTAGTAATAATTTATGTCATAACTGTGTTAAGTTTGAACTTGAAGCTGTGCAACAGGCTGCCGGACTTTTTTTCCCCCATTAACAATAACAACTTTGCCCAAAGCAAATAATACAAGCTTAAACTGTAAACAAAGATGCACCAACAAGTTCAGCACATTTTTGCACACTCTGCACATATTAATTTTTTTTTTTTTTTTTTTTTTTTTTTGCTAAACTTTAAAAATACAAACAATATTACAGATTCTCAACAGAAAAAAACAGATTCTCAAAACATTTAAGCACATTTTAAGATAGTGACTTGGGATCATAGTGGTAATGAAAGATGTCATTGTGTTTGCCTATGACATTACATTTCACTTGAGTGCCACTGTCAGAGTTGAGGAAGTGTTTACGTTTCCCAGCAGCAGGGGGCAGTAAAAGCCAGTGTGCTGCAGAGGTCCTCAAACAAACTGACTGCTGCAGCTGGTGGTAAAATGACGGTAAATGCAAGGACAGGTTTTGAGGATGCCGCTTTCCTCAAAAACTTTATGACTATAACCTAATGCATCAACTAACAGTAAGACTTTCTTCTTCTCACTGCTTTTGGTCAAGGATGGCCACAAAATAATGATTATTGTAACTAAAGTGCAACTACTGCATAGGGCAAAAGTAGTGAATGTAAACAAGTGCTGTAGTGTTAAATCCTCACAATGTGATTCATTGTTGAGTCAAGCATACTGATACAAATACAAATACTTCCATTGTTCTTTATTGGACAGTAGAAGCACATGGCTAATGTCTGAAGACGCTGTAAATCATAAACTCAGCTTGTCAGATATAAAGGCAGGTAGCTGGACAGCATCCAAGCTGTGACAAGTCAGATGTGTGTCACTATTCTTGTCTTACCACATTTTTTTAAATCACAATCTTAACACTACAACCCTGGAGCAGCAGGGAAAGAATTACTTAAGTGACACCTACAGAGTGAATGTATTAAAGTGAGAAACACAGCCTGCAGTTCTATGAAACAGACGTCATCAGTATGACTGTCAACATTTACATAACAGATTCTGAATTTTAAAAAAAACGAAAAAAACATAAATATGGAAAATAAAGCAAACTTTTAAACACTGTCAATGTCACGATGAAGATCATCACTGTGAGTCATACAGATGATCATACTGCCTGGTGGCGGTGCATGTGTGTGTGGGTGGGTGTGTTGTGGTTCAACTAAGACAAAAACTGTCGCTTGGTGCATAATACACACCGCTAAGCAGCATGAGACTTTTATTTAAGGAAACACAAGGGAGTGAACCTAAAATATTCTGATTTCAATACCAATTTTCGAATATTTTTCTGCGCATCTACAAGAAATGTGCAGAATACACAGCTAATAGTTTGTTAAAAAAGACCCAGGAGAGACCCAGGAGACAATAAGCACTGAGCACTCTGTGTGTGTGTTTGGTTTTTCTGTGATGACTAGCAACTGACCCCAGGTGGACGGTGCGGATGTGTCGCTGGATCCCTGAGGAGGTGCTGAGGACCTTTTCACAGTTCTTCCACAAGCACTTGAACATCACCTTCATGGAGTTCTGAAAGAGACATTCACCACAGAGTGGACAGGAGTCAGAGAACAGCTGATTTGGACAACCATAGTGTCTCACAGAAACAGTCTGAAGGGGTGATATGATATGGTCGTTGATATTTGTGCATTTCTATCATTACATCTACCTTTGGTTTATTTACTTAATCATTTATTTATAGCACTTGGGTTGTGAATAATTTTCCTAACGAGGGGAAAAATACCAGCTGTCAGGCATGGCAGATACAGTGACTATGTTTATGTGCACGCACATTTTCCACCATTATTCATATTATGACAATATTCTGAATTTGGTTATGTAAACAGCATATTCTATTAGGATATTCTGATTGTAGCACTTTCTGATTAAGGCATGTGGAATACACCTGTATTATTCAGTTTTTAAGAGCATCATCTGAACATGTATACAGCAAATACAGCAAATTCAGAATATGTGTGTCTCATTCAGGTTTTTACCACAGTTTGCAAGGCAGGGGTAGAGATGCATGCGCAAAAGAAGAGCCCACATTTCTGACTGAAAGGAGAAACATGCCTAATTTTAAAACATTATGAAAGACTTGGATATCAATAGGTGTTCTGATATGCTCAAAAATCGCAATGCCTCAAGGTAGTTGAGTGAATGAAAGGGGAAAGTTTACCTGAGTCAAACAAGTCTGCCACCAGTGGAAAAATTTGAAATATAGACTATTTGGCTCCAGTTGTTCTACTTTTCCATAATCAGAGTATGCACAGCTGCATGTAAATGGGAATATTAGTGGTATATTCCTTTTCAATAGCCACATAAGAGCTTAGTATTAATATTGTATTTTTTGGAAAAAGGGCAAAACTGGAATATTTTGTGTATATAAACGTTAAAAGTAATAAAAACTGAACTTATTATCTTGAAAACACTGATGTGTGGATGTCACTGGCAACCTAAATAGAAAGGCCTTCGTGGGGGATCGAGTGCCACTCTACAAGGGGCCAAACACTACACCTCATTAGAGAGCTATTAGAGCACCAGGCCTATAAAAATAGAAACCCGATATGTGACAAGTTCAGACACATACAGAGTAAAAGAGAAAGAGACAGGGAGATAAAAAAGACAGGAACAGAGAGGGGACAATGAAACAATACCTTTCTGTCTACCTCACAGTTCTTTCATGTTCACTGACAGATTGATGAGCAGAATAAATGCACTCTCTTTTTTTTTCCATCTATCTTGCTGGAAGTAGTTGGAAGTGTTAGCGTGCTGCCTGGGGATGCCCTTAACCTTTTTCACTCCACCCCTCCCAACTATAAACTTATTTTTGTTATTTTGGGGGGGGACAGGGGTGTTTAGAGGGAGATAGCAAGTCAGTAGTATTTGCCACATAGTAGTGGAGTAGTCATGTCTTACAAGTTATTGCATTAGTTTTTGGAATGATACCACTTATTACACAGATTTGGCGCAGATTTTTACCACTAGAAGATTGATACAAAAATCCCTTGAAACCTCGAGGAACACCATAGAAAATTTCATGTATGGTATGAAAAACTTTAACATACAAAAAAAAAAAAACATACAAGTACCATTACTTCCCCTTATACAAGTTCACAAGCACACCTGTGAAAACCACACTAACCTCTTTTTAACCTCTGAACATCAAGAGACACTTTTGTAAATGCTCGTCATATCTGATCCTCCTCAAATCTGATTCTACATTAGACCCACGATAAGTCCCCTCGCTTCATAAGCAAGCTGTGAGGAGATGGTTAGATGGAGTGGGTGTTTTTATTTCAATTCATTTTCTCTTCGGCATATCAGGGACTGGCAGCTGTCCCGTGAGCAGGCAGGGGCCTGTATCACTGCTAATGAAAGTCGGTGGGTGTGTACTCTCATTACCTTTCAACAGCCTCTGGAGAAAGAAGGGCATGAAAAGGAGGGAGGGAGGGAGCAGGAAAGACAGAACTGAGGGAGAGAAGTGAGAGTAGAAGAGATTTTTATCAATGGTTATGTTAACTCTCTCCTGCACTGGTATTCCTCTTAACTATTTCTCATTTACTGTCACTGCCTTTCACTCTAATCGACAACAAGCCATTAAACTGCTTAGGCAGAGCTGGCTATATGCACGTTCCCTACCATGCTGTCTAAAACAACCCTCCTAATAATAATGACACAGCAAAGCTAGTCTTTAATCCCACAAACAATCACAAATCACTTAATTCCCTAAGCGTTTTTCTTGCATCTTAACACTGTTACAGTAAGACCGGTGATTGCCATGTTTAATAATCCTCTTAACCCACTGCCTGCTCAAAATCAAACAGCCTACAATCCGAGGGGCAGCTGCTCATAGAAGGTTTAGACCTCTGAGGTTGGCGTCAGCTATATTGCAATACAAAACTAGCCAGCAGGTTGGCTCATATTTTAGCCTTCTGCCACACAGCTTGTGTGTCTATATTCCTCCCAGCATCAGCCTACTTAATTTCCTGTCTGCTTATCTATGGTATGGCATGGCTCTCTGGCAGCCTCGTCCTTACAGTCCTTATGATTTTATATATTCGGCAGCTCAATAGTCTTCACTGCTGCCCCACTCTACAGAGGCTGAGTTGCGAACTCCCACATATTGTACAGTATATGAGCTCTCCTCTGTCACTGTATGGCCGGAGGAAATATTGAGATTCATTCCTCCTCACCTCCTTTACACCCTCTGAGTCTGACTGTCCTCGTTTTTATGCATCCCTTGAACCTTTTGTTACTTTCTGTGGTTCATCCATCCCCGCTCCTTCATTCTGACTAAACCTTCCCACCTCTCCCCTTGAAAAAGACTGAATGCAAAGCTTCTTGAAAGTGAAAACACTTTGACATTCTGGACTGTTTCTATAAAAAAAAAGAGAGGGAGAGAAGTGAAAGAGAGAACATAATCCATCATCCACACATGCAGAAAGCAACAGACCTTATGTGTCAGAGGCTTTTAAACTGCATGGTGCTTAAATCTTCTCAATGTTTCTAGTGGTTTCTCAAAGGAGTCTCCCTGCTACTACTTTATTGAAATAACAAAAGCACATCAGAGTTGTTTCTCTTCAACCGTGCCCATGAAGTATTACTCAGTGTGAGCTAATTTTTGGTTTAAAGTTAAACGTGAAGACGACAGCATCTCTGGCTGCTGTAATAACCACAAACCACAGCTGTGTCAAGCAACTCGCAGACTCAAGAAAATGTAATGACTCTTGTTGTATTGTAGATGTCAACTTATTTTTAATTTTGCTAGTTAAATCTGTCATCTTCATGATGTATCGTTAGTCTTATTAGATGTGTGTTAAATATAATCTGAATAATAAGCTGATGTGTTTTCTGATCTGCTCCTTTGCTTTATCATCAAAGTATAAACATTTCCTTAAGCACTTCTGCAGACATTTCACCAGGCCTGGAATGAAGTCATTTTTAGGGCCAAGGCCACTTTAGCTGATGAAGACAAAACGGTATAATAATTACCTGATAATTTGCCTGATCAACCACTGTCAGTAACCAATACAAACACACTATTACACTGTGAACTATTAATATAACCAATAACCAATGACCAACTGCAGTCAACATCAAGCACTTACCTACTGTTTCTGTAGTGACAAAACAGTATTAGCAGTCTGAATTATATGGAAGCACATTTCTGCCAATGGGATAAAAAAAGAATCCTGTAAAATTAATGGGAAACTAATGACTTAGTATCTATAAGTAGGGCTGCATGATATGGTAAAAAGGCAATATTGTGATTATTTCAAATTAGACTGCGATTGCAATATGCCATATGATTAGAGACCACACAAGCAGGATGGAGACATTTTGTGTCTGTTTTGTGTGCTATTTTTAACGTTTTATCCATAGTCACCGATCACTGCCATTGTACTGGATGAGGCTGCTACCCTCTTTCTCCTAAAACTCCAGGATTGTTTTGTGAACTGAAGACCTTCACCCATCATCACATCGGCATAGTGGTGAGTACATACTGAGTGGCTTATTCTAATAAGGTGGAATATCGCTTTAACCTAAAAAAAATACTTAGCACATGACTAGCCAATCATAGCTACTTCTGCACTAACAAGGATCATCCAGGTTTCTGTATGTCTTGTTGACAGACATAACTAGCAGAGTAGAACAAGCGTTAGTTTGCTAGTTAGTTGCAAAGGTTGGCAACTTCAGGGCCACTTCAAGGCATAGGTCATAGGTGTGAGATTTGACATTAAAAACGCTTTTTTTTTTTTATTCTGCTTCGTGCAGACAGACATGAACATACACTTTTACCTTTCGCTTCCGAGGTATGGGGTCCTCAAACATGAAGTGCGTGCTCTCTGTGACATCCTCACTGGTATCATCACCCTGGGACGAGAGCAGGAAGTTCTTGTTGTTATCGTTGGAAAGAGGAGGGGACGGTGTGGAGGGCACTGATTGGTCACTGGCATCCCAGCTCCAGTTGCCGCTGGTCGAACTGCTGTAGCTGGCTGATAGCACCTCTTTCCAAGCCCTGCTGGCTGGCTCTGGGACTGCAGTTTAAAGAAGACATACAGTTATCTTCAGATCAATGACAAGAGGTGGTTAAAAAGAAGATGTTTCATACTTGAACACAGGCAAATATGAGTGTAAGTATGCACTACTTTAAAAGGCCTGGCATAAAACCAATATTGGGACAGTATGCAGAACCACTCTGACCCAAATCTGAACTCTTTAATGGAAATTAAAATGTAAAATCTCTTAAAAGCCCTAAACCATGACAGCCCCGGTCGATGCATAAATTCTAATATCTTTTAATATCTTATATATAGTAGATATACTTTACTGCGCTAACATTTTTCATTTAGCTATACTGAAGTATGCCCACTAAGCCAAACACAGCTTATATATACAGTGTATACCATATTATTTCTCTGAGTCTTGGCCCACAAACCTCTCTATACACTTTGGCCTTTTGACCAATCCAATAATATTTAATCTATAAGAAGACAATCATAATCACATCGACCAGATCTGACTTTCTCTAGGGCAAAACATGGTAAAAAAAAAAAAAATCTAGACCCCAACATAGAGCAAAACTTAATATCATGTATGTTGGGGATTAACTTAACCAATAGGTATTTCCAATAGCAATAAAAGGAGATGAATCCCAGATCATATGAATACATAACATAGATCAATTTGTGTATAAGGATTACTCTATAGTATTACTAAAGCCCAGGGGTGGACCTTAGAGAGAAACAAATCAGAGCATGGCCAGCCCTATTTCAGCTCCTAAAGATACAACAAGGGGAAATTGTGTATCATCACAAAAATGACTTTTAATGTCAAGCTACATACTGCCAATCTCACAAAGTGATAGATGATTTTAATTTTGAAGCTAGCATTATAAGGAGTGTCAGGGGAGGTGTGGAGTGAGTGGTGTTGGGAGCTGGGATACATAATGGAGAACTCCCCAAACTCCTAACTGGAATGCATTCACAGACACTTTTATGAGGCTTGACCAAACTGTGATAAATCAAAGATATCAACCAACATCCTCTCTTTGCAACACTCAAGCTTAGGCCTGCCCAAACTCACAGCATCCTCTGAGGAGATCTAATGATTGCTGAATTCTACAATGAAAACTTACACTGATAAAGATTTATTTCTACTTTGCTCAGTTGTTACAGCAGTGTAGAACAGGGTGATATGGGATATGGGAACTGCTACATGTTGCTTTACTAAGAGAAAAAAACAGTAGCCTCAGTTTAATGCTGAGCTTTAAAAAAAAAAAAAAAGCCAACAGGACTTTGACCGTCTGGCAGGGTTGGCATGGTGATGGCAACCGCACTAATACTGGAAACAGCAAAATGAGCTGTGGTGATAGAGTCAAGGCTGAACAGTTGGCAGTAAGGGCTGGGCTTGGGCAAGCAATGCATGTATACAAAGATAAGTGAGTGGATAGTGCTAATAATACTGTAAGACTGCCTTCCATTAGTGAAACAGATTAATACATAAACAACCCAGCAGATCAGTCTGTGTCAGAGTAAACTAACATCACATGATTTATGATGAGTTTTTCTTCCCACTGTCCCCGGCTTCACCTCACTGAGAGTGACTAACCCTCAGCATGACTTGAAGTGAGTGACCTCGATTTGTTTAAACAGTGGGTGAGTCAGTATTTGATAGAGTGGTTTCCACTGCAGGTTCATTCAAGGTAAAATGCAGCTGATGCTGAGGCAGCAGTCTTACCTGTGGGTGCAGAGGAAGGGTAGAGCACCAAAGGGGATGTGGACAGTGAGGTCAGGACGGTGGCAGCCATCACCTCCTTATCAGCATGACCTGAGGGCTTCCTGCAAAACACAGTCAGGTGTATTTATTATCACCGGTGCTCTTGTGTCTACTTCACCTGTAACCCAGGGTATGTTTGAACAAATCAAATATCAAATCAAATCCAATATCATGATATTTTTGACCAAATACCTCAATACTAATATCTATCTAAGTATCATAGTTAGGTTCAGGTTTTCTTCAGGTTTGCTGGTTGTGTTTTGTGCATGTAAACATCATATTCTGTTTTCACAAACCTGGATAAGGACTTATCTCTGCAAATGCTACCTGGAGTACTCCAGAACACCAGAAAACTCTGTGACATGTAAACACCTTATCCTGGTTTCTTAACATTCTTTGTTGGTACAGAATGGAGTGGTTGAGGTGGTGAGAGTTTTAGATTACAAATCTATTATCAAATTCATTGCCAACTATTCTTATAATCAATTAATCTTTTTTTATTTTAAGAAAAAAAGGGTCAAAGTTTTATGATTTCAGCTTCTTAAATGTGAATATTAGGGCCCGACCGATATGGATTTTTTGGGGCCGATGCCGATGCCGATTATCAGGGAAGAAAATTTCCAATAACCGATTAATCGGCCAATTAAATTTTTACTTTTTTTTTTTTTTTTTTAACAAATGGCTGCTTTTGAGCCTTTCAGACATTTCTTTCTTACAAAGATGTAAATTGAAGGCAGAAAATTAATTACAAATACTTTTATTGTTTTAAGGCAAGCAGCATATAACACAAACCTTACCATCCTTAACATTACCATTAGGTTTTTTTTTTTAAATAAATAAGTTAATAGCCCACTGCACATTGTAGTGACCCCGAAGTAATGTTCTTCTTATGACGTTTAAGTTCTGTGATTTCTGACTGACTGTGAATGTGTATGGTACGGGCAGGTAGGCGTGTGTGTGTGTGTGTGTGTGTTGTTGTAGTTACGTCGGGTCGGACGCTACAATATCAATAAAAACGTGTGCTTAACATAGACGTCGGCATAGTAGACTACACAGATGTTAGAAACCTGGATACTGTTATAATCATGTATGCAGGAACATGAATGTTCCATGTACACATCATATTCTGAAAAAAGATCAAAAACAGGACAATCTCAAAACTAGGATACTCATGCACAGGTGAACACAGTCAGTATTGTAGGGATGACTATGGGAGCTTTCATAAAATGTTAACAAAATTTGATTTTTGATAAATAATCATCAGTACTGTGGATATAAAGACTAAGTGGGTAAAGGCAAATAATAGCACAGCCAGAACAGAACAGAACGAAATCTAAGACAATATCTAGTCTCATATCACTATCTACTTCAGTCATACTCTATAAAAAAAAAGTTTGTTATTTTGACTGAGTAATGGAAAATTATTTTCAAAGAAAAAGCCCTGCCTTGTCCCCAGAGAAAACTACAAATCTCTATAGCCCCCAAAAATATCAGCAGTCATGTTAGAAAAAAAATTGGATGATGCAGCAAACTAATCTGACAAAACAAGTAGCCAGAGCACAGAGACCCATCGTGGTACACTAAATCTGTTTGTGTGCGTACTTGAGTTTATAGCATGTGTGTGCGCATGAGGATGTAATAGAGAGCGTCTAGAGAGAAGGGGTTTTGTGGTGTTTCTGCACAGCTTGTGCAACCTCACTCTCCGAGACAGGGAGAAAGATGCCTGTTCCTCCCTTCCTGCTCAGTACACCCCATGCTGAGCAGTCGTCCGCCCTCAGCTTAAACCTTATTTATACTGCCCACTTGAACACACACAGCACATATTCACACAAGCATACAAATTCACAGTGAGCCCAAAGAGCATGCTTTGGCATCCAGTACTCTAATAAAAATGTGACCGAGCACAACAGTCATTTTCGTCATCCTGCAATGAAGCACAAACGTCTCTGCTTCACACAGACTTATTCTCTAAATCGATTCTATCTTGCACTCTTCACCTCTGTTCTTGCTGTCCTTGAAAGCGAATGCAGGGAAAATTATTTAAGCCAGGGCCAAGAACTCACCCACACACTTGTGCACACACACACATAAACGGATTCAAATTCTCATGTAAAATCCCGTTAAAATGCAAGCTGTCAAAAGCAATACAATGAGGTGAATATCTTTCCAATATGTGTTGCTATGTAAAATGCAAATCCAAATGCTGTAAAAACACACATTAACACAGATGCATGAACACAAAACAGGCACACACACATACACAAAAAGAGACAGAGGCAGAGATACACATGGTCTGCAGCTTTAAGAGGTCCTTGTCCCGCCCCCAGACTTCTCCACTACACAACCAGAGTAAACTGGTTTGAGGCGTTCTCTCAGCCAAGCCCTAAGCCCTGGCAGAGATCCACTTTGAGTCTCAGTGCACACTGCGCACACACACACACACACACAGCGCAAAAAAACTTCACTTTGGAGTCCACAAACACATACAAGAGTACACTGTAAATCAGTAAGCATACGTGCACCTGCTCACACACACACAGACAAGTAGTCATAGAAGTGGCAATAAGACTTTCATAGAGACAGAAAAAGTTCGAAAAGTGTCTCAGCTCCCACACTGATGAGAATGTGTTGGATGAAGAGCAAACAGATCGCAGAGGAATGTACCAGATATGAAGGAATCTCAAAGACACAGTTTGAAGGCTACACAGCAATGTTCACACAAAAGATGCTGCTTTTACTTTTAAAACGTGTATCTTTGCATGTGTGTGAATCTTTGTTTGTTCTGAATACAATGCAGGCATTTGGCAAAACACTTGGGTATAATTATAAAATACCAACATGGAGAGAATCACAGTATGCAAAGAATAATATCCATACCGCAGCTAGAACATAAGACATAGCCAGAGGAGAGGTGGGTAACACACATACAGTATGCACACAAAACACGTACACATGCGCGCGTGCACACACACACATACAGTCTGGACGAGAGATAAAGAGATAACAAGATTAGCCGTGTCCTGTTTCAGTCATTAGCCTTGTTTTCAGCACTAAACAGGGCCAACCAGGGACACACTTTTGATTTATGAGCCGCTGTCTCTTTCTTAATAACATTTCTGTGCTGTTTTCCTCATTTTGCTGCTATCATGGACAACATGTTGTCCACTTGACTGCGAGGGTTAAAGAAATGCGGCTTTCAGTCCTGCAAAAATGTGAGTTTGGAGTCCTGGTAGAGTCCCGTTTAGCCTGCCTATGGTGTGGAAAAGTGGTATACTAATAGCATACCCCTGACAGTCATGCATGTCTGTTTTTTTGGTGTGTGTGTATGTTTGAGTGTGTGTGAGTGAAACAGACTCAGAAAAAAAAACACAAACGGGAAGGACAGCCTATTACAGTAGTTGATTCCAGAGGTAATTCAAACTTTGACATTTCTCTCTCCAAGTCACACTCACACACAAAGAGGCGCACACACACACACACACACACCCACACACCCACACACACACCCACACACACACACACACACACAGGAGGAATACCAACACACACCAGACCCCATTAATACCCGCCCCCCTCAACCCACTCTGATTTCCTGACATTGAGCTTTTTCCTTCCTCTGCTTCCCGGCAGAATCATGACACTCCACCGCAGTTTCATTGCATCTGGTGCGAGTGTTTGAGTGTATCTGTGTGTGTGTGTGCATGTGTTAAGCAATAAACAACACAAATGGTGTGTTTTGAACACACCTTCTCACAGGACCAACTGCCCATCGACTCTTATTCATGCTGACAGCAGAAAAGTCAATCTACTGTTGCTATCAGACTGACTTTGATACCAATGTTTACAAGTTAGCAGCAGATGGCTGCCACATTTGGCTATCATAAAACCAGCTCTTACTGATAACAGCTCTGCCATGCCTGTTCATCTCTGACTCTGATGAACACATCAGTGCAGATACTCTAAATCACACAGACCACTATAGCCCCTTGTCTGTTTGTGAAATAACTATGGAGCCATTAAAGCTGGATAAAGCTTCCAGCTCTGAAAAGTAAAGCCAATGCAGAGGTTCTTTAAACCTGCATTCTTTCTAATGGCCAGCATGGGGCGACTACACTGGTTATAAAAAGAACTTTGATTGTCTTTATCCTTATGGCAAAATGACCCTATTTAATTTTTTCCTTTATTGGACAGGACAGCCAGAGAGTAGACAGGAAACAGGGTAGAGAGAGAGGGGATGACACGCAGCAAAGGGCCACAGGCAAGAGTTGAAGCAGCGGCCGCTGCAGAGGGCTAGCAGCCTCTATACATAGGTCGGACGCGCTACCAAATGAGCTAAACGTCCGCCCAAAATGCCCCTATTTCTAACTTGATGTATGACCTCAGTAAACAGTTAATAAGTGTATATACCCAATCACTAGTTGCAACTCTTCCTCTATACATCATGATGTTGTAAATTTATGGCCCTACTGTGAGAAAAACAGACAATAAAGCAGGCTATGCTTTAGGGGCAGGCTACCATGCGATTCTCAAATTTAACTGCCAAAATGGACAGTATCGATCAAATAAGGATCAGGATTTTGTTACTATATTGAATATTTCACGCTTTTTTTAGGAATGTAATTTAGTGTACTGTTTCGCTGTAATCTGAGAAAGCTCACGACCAGGCGACAAGATCGATCTATATCATCGTCTTCAAGATACAGATAGGTACAACTTCATTTTGAAATTCCCATAGCATGTCTGTGTCAGAAATGCCTGGACAAGTTCAGTCATAATTGTCAAATCATAATTTAGTTGCTTTTTGTGACATTCGTGTGTACTTGTGTGTTTTACTGTTGTAAGCTGTTCATAACAATTGCCCCTGGTGGGATTAATAAAGTTGTCTGTATCTGTATCTGTATAAATGCAACTGAATGTGTTAAATGGACATCTGATATTGAAATCATGTTGTGGAAGAATTGGTGATATCAGCAGATATCGTATCATTACCCAAAGAAACAACATATATTGCATCGTGAAGATATCCCCTGCTGGTTAAACTATGGGTAGGTTTTAGGGGAAAGGGAAAGATCATGGTTTGAGTTAAAATATTCACTCTCACGAGATCTTTTACAGGTTCCCCTCTAGACACAACCACATGGCTGCAATTGTGTTCTGATTTCTAATAGAGCCTCCCAAAACTCAGATCAAACTGTAAAACTAGGCAGTTACTAAATTGCCTATTTCTCACTTAAAATGTTTTCAGAAACATTTTAGTGACTGTTTAGTTGTAATAGAAAGAAAGACTGCAACCAGACAGGCTACCATTATTTCCTCCTGAGTGGATGTGCCAGTACTGTGCATGTTCTGTTGCAAAAACAAGATGGCAACTCCCATTACGCCAAACTCAGTGTTTCAAAACAGTAGTCCATAAACCAATGGGTGACATCACAGTGGCTCGATTCACTAATATACTGTCTATGGGTGGGAGTGGAGGGTGGGTTAATCTAAATCTGTGTGTGTCTTCTTGGGAGAGGCTTTATTTTGCCTTTATTTAGTGTAGTGTCCAGAAAAGGTTAATTGGAGAGCAAAGATCACTGTTGGGCTGTGTATGTGCATACTTGTGTCTGTATATATAGGGGTTTTTAAATCTCTACATTTGGATGTTTACAAGAACCTTTCAGTCTAACCATTGTACATTTATGGAGTGGAGTGAATTTAATGATGACATGATAAACATAACAGTCCTCTCCTGCATATGCAGATGAACATGTGCAGGCACATATACTCACTTTGTGGTACCTGAGGTATTTAACATAGCGTAGTGACACCATTCATACTCAGAGCCATCAGTTTTACGAGCCCTGTCAATGACAAACATGGGTTTTATGAGGCAGGTACTGTGCCTCAATAGGGACCTGCATATGTGTGTGTGTGAGTGTGTGTGTGTGTAGTACGTGCATTTGTGGAAGCCTCTGGTTGGAGCGTTTGGCACACTTAAGTACATGCACAAACAAAATCATACACTCACTCTCACACCCACACACACACATTCATCATACCCTCTTACCCTCCTTCCTCCCTCAACTGTTATTGGCCTTGGCTGGGCCAAGAACCATCCCTTCTGGCAGCAGCACAACACATGGGCCGGCTAAAGTCAACAGGCCAGGCCCAGGCACATACAGAGAGAGAGACTACTGCACTGAGCCAAGACACAAGTAGCAACAACAAGCCCTGAGCACAGCAAGGGGGAGAGAAATGTGTATACAGGCATGGGTGTATCTATGTACTGTGTACAATAGGCAAAGCTTTGTAAATGAGATCATCCCATCCAAGGTGCAGTAAATTATAATTAGGCCAGGCTCAGACTGAGTATTTTTGTGGGATGATTTTCAAGATTAACTTTTTATTAGTTGGACACACTTGGAAGAAAACCCCCAACATAGTAGATTTCCACACCAGGTCCTGAGAGGAGACTTGTTGGACTTTGATACTGCAAATGGTGATGCGATGCTGCTGTGTTGCTGTTTGGCGGCCCCCACCCACCACCCCCCATCCAGTACTATAGTGAGCTCGCTGCTGTTGTCGGGGAGACGACTGGGTCTTCCCTCTATATTTAACACTGCACCTCTACTCCAGTTACCAGCCCAGTAGAAATCCCCAGGATCTTCCTGGTTTATAGCGCATTTTGCACTCAGTACAAGCCCATGGAAGTTCCAGGCCAATGGCTACAAACACACACAATAATAAATTTGAAAACCAGCAAGCACATACACAGCTAAAAACTTCATGCTATTACCAGTACTGTACTGAACTGAACTTCCTGAGGTGTATTTTTCATCTAAGTTTTTCTGCCTAACCTAATCTAATCACTAACCCTCCCTGCATGTTTATCCCACCTGTTTGGCTCGGCCAGTTTACCAGAACATGACTCCCCCCAGCACAGCACCTCCTACAGCATTTGTTGTCTATGAAGGAGCAAACTATTAAGTTTTTGCAGAAACCCTTCAAGTCTACAGGTACATAGGCTAACTCTTTCATTCTCAAAAGACCAATATCACTTTAAACAATGGACAGCACACTAGAGGCCTGTTTTTTTTCACTAAGAAAAAGTGCAATTGAGCCACCCCAGATAGTTCACTAAACCATTAGTGGGTGAGAAGAGTCTTAGTCAACCAAGTTTTCATTTATTCATTCATCACGAAAAAACAAAAAAAAAAAAAAAACACCTCATGCTCCGTATTTGAGCTGTGTCTTGCTGTTAGGTCATGGGGACAAAAGTATCAGACAGGGGATTGTTGCAACATGGACCTCTTCTCTTGTAACACTTAAGTCACCGGTGCACTCTTGCTAACTATGTGGCTGCTATTAGTTAGTAAGCTCAGTTAGCGGTATTAGACTGGGAAACAGCCATCATGGCAATTTTAGACAATGCTTATGATTTCAGCAGATGTGCTGCAGCACATCCCAGAGGCAGTTTTCCACTATGCTCAACTTCAAATAGGTGCTGAGTCTAATTTTGACAAATGCTGCACCAAACTGCACATAGCAGAATGAGTGGACAGAAAGTTAGACACAGGAACAGCAGAAAAATCCAGTCAATTTTCAAAATAAAAGACCTTGTGCAAGCTTGCAATCATAGACACAGACAAAAAAGAAACTATATAGTGAAGTAGCATACTTACCCACGGTACAAGCACAAAAAGCAAGAAAAAAATGACCAAATCAACAAAATCTGAGAAAATCAACATCATCAGTTGGGCAAAACACTTCAGACTCAACGTTCTCAATGGAATCAAAGAGTGAGGCAGACAGAGGCCATTTTGATGACTGAGCATACTACTTTGGTGATTTACAGTGGCTTTGATCAGGAACCTGACTCTGTGGAAAATGAATACACAGCAGGTTCAGGCAGGCACAGGAGAGACACTGAGGAGTGGGTTTGTAGCAAGTTAATTTATAAGTATATACATCATCATCATGTTGTCCATGAGTATTTGTTTTTGTGATGTTGGAAGTTATTTATTCCCATGTTTTGAACAACAAAGCTTATGTAACGTTACACAAATTAACAAAAGGTACTGCTATGGTGTTACCATTTAAGAGGCGGCTAGATTTGTGCCTTTAGTCGGAAGCAGCCCTAAAGAAAAACTATGTGTCATACAGACTAGGGCTGTGCCGACTGGCGATCCGATCGTATATTGGCGATTGAAGGGATGAACGATAGTTTTTTTCCCTTGGCGATATTACCAGAGGTTGTGGTGAACGCACAATTTAGAGAGGGAGGGAGGGAGAGACAGACAGACAGATAGGCAGAGAGACAGACAGACAGAGGAGGAAGAGGGAGAGAGAGTGTGTGTGCGCGCGCGGGCGGGCATATGACGGCGAGCTTACTGCGGCTATAATTAATTGATTAATAAGAACAAAGCACCATGAATTCAAACTCTTCTGACCCTAGATTCACTAGATTCATACTTCTCCAAATTACTTCTGTGTGAAATACTGTCAGAGATGCCGCATACGGACGGATTTACCTCCATCAGCTGGCGGTAATGAAATGCGCTAAATGCATTTCAGATGCTAAAATCTCCCGAAGAATCCAATCCAAACATAGATGAATGAAAGGTTGTTTTTAAAATAAATATATAATTCTAATTTGTGATCCTGACTTTATTAAGCCGACTGCATCTAACACAGCGACACGCACCGTGCAGCCTTGATGGAGACGCTGTAACGTCTGACCGCAAACAAAGTAAGTGATCCGTGTCAGCTTAATATCATGACTTTAAAAGCACCGAATTAACGAATTTCGTTATAATAAAATATGAAGAATTGTAAAATATAATTTCTATGAGGCTGTTCAGTCAGTCTAACGAAGACCAAGTGCGGCTTGTTCAGTCAATATTGTTCATTATTGATAGTGCTGAAATTACACTTTCTGCCTAAAATAATTGATACCTGGATAATACACTACCTACCAGCCTTAGGGTGGAGCAGCCATTCACTACATGATGTGTTGTGAAATGCACACACATTAATGTGGCGGCTGCGGAGTCGTCGTCATCGACCCCCCCCTCCCACCCACCCCGCGATCTGACTTTGGGCAAGATCGCCCAACTCTATAAGACACGTGCCATGGACACGTGCCAAGGACACGTGCCGCCCCTGCCCCCTTGCCAATTTAATCGTGTATTGGCAATCTAGAGCAATGACAATCTACAATTTGAAATTTAGAGGCAATCGCACAGCCCTAATACAGACTGCTTGGGAGAAACTAAGGGTTTATAAGGTCAAGAGAAAAGAGGAAGACAGAGTGGAAGGGGCTGGGCATTATCAGCAGGTTGTATTGTTTTGAGTTTGTTTTGAATCAGGATGACTCAAAGCTGTACAGAGTTCAGTATGGTAGGTCTAATTTTTACTTTGGGTGTACACTGCCAACAATACTGTCTGATCCCCCTCTTAGCCCTAGTGGTGATCTCTTAAAATAGCTCATCTATCCAATGTGATCATGTGATCAACATGATCCCCCAAACAGGCATCAGGGTGTATCTGTGTGTATCTGTATGTACTGTATGCATGTGCTGGCTTCTTCATATCCAAAGCAGCTGCATGTGTCTCAGATTGGCACTGAGACTGGAGCATGACCTTCACAATTTAAGAGTCAAAAAACACTGTCAAACAAGCACATGAAAACAAGTCCAACTTTCAAACACCACTCTGTTCGAGTTGTGATAGGAGACGCATTCGCTGCACGCTGACCTTGTTTTCATATTGTTTTTTGTCTCATCTGTTTCTCTCTTTATCTCTCTCGAACACAAACAAATGCAAATGCACACAGCACTGGAGATATGTGCACCAAAAATAGGAGTAATGTTTCCAATCATGAGATATACTTTTCCCGAGGCAAAGCTTTTCATTTATTCATCTCTAAAGCATATGTTTGCATCGCTCATCCTCACGCACACTCAGACGGGGAGAATGTGAGGGAGGATGACAGCGAAAAGTGACGGGAAGCACAAAACCGCAAGCACATTGTTAACCATACATGCTCTGATATGCATCTCTCGCGCGTTTACCCTTTCAGCTTGTTTAAGGCTCAAGGGATCCTGATCTTGGCTCTACATGGAATTCAGATTATATTATCCTAAAGCATAAGAAATCATAGATGAAGGTTTCTTTTGAAAATGTGACACATCCAAAGTAAAAAACAGTGCAGGGGGTGGTAGGATATAGTCCGACTGGTATATCCTCCTTTATAATGAGGTAACGTTGTGACAACTGAGGCTATTAGAACTGACCGGGCTGGTGTTGATGATCGTCTGCCCGCTGTGCAGCCCCGACAGCTGCCCCATCCATACCCACTATAAATAGAACACCCATGGCTCTCCATCCCACAGTCCCTCCGTCCCCCATCATCCTGCCTCGACTCCACTGTATTACGTAATGCCCTTAGTCCCTCTCTCAAGCTCACTTCCTCGCTCACTCTGCAGGCAGATGGTCATGATTGGCAGTAAACAGTCCACCCCACCGCCCCAACACAAGCCCGTGCCCCCATGTTTACAGCTGATCCCCTGCCTCTGTCCCGATCACTCTATTTTTCCAGTTTGCATTTGTGTAAATACGTTTCTACAATGCAGCACGTATTGTAAATACACAGTAAATGCATGTATTGATATAGCCATGTGGGTTAAGCATCTTCGTAATTCACTCATTATAGTGCAGTCTATACACATGTCATGTCTTACGTAAGTCCCAAGGCTCTGAACCCCCTGGAGAGGGAGAGGCTGTTAGACAGGAGCCGTGTCTCTTTAATGTGGGCTGTGAATGTAATGGC
>JAJHUR010084475.1:0-11153 GCA_027495735.1 Lutjanus campechanus
AGCAGCAGCAGCACGCGCGAATTGATCCATCAGCTCGTGTTTTCTGGTTGGAGAATGACCAGACAGACACCAGACGGATAATATCATTGATCAGAGCTGCTATGAAATCTGATGTTGTTTGAGCTGGATTGAAACATATCCCAGTCGACATCACTTAGCACATCCTGCAGCGTAGCCTCTGATAGGGCAGTCTAATGCCTGACCTGACTCATAACCTAACCTAACCTTACTGAACTATCCTTTATTTATATTCTGGTATGAGGAAGATGGCGGCATGGTCTGACTTGCCAAATAGCGAGAGAGAATTAGCCTTGTAATCCTCCTTGAAAGGAGAATAATACGGTTTCAAAGTCCAGCTCCTCTGGTGGGACACGCAATGTTTTTACAGAAGTTCAACAGTGTGAAGCGCTGCATTTGCACAGCTGTATTATCCCTTTGAATTTGGATTTAACATTGATATGTCCATTTTGAACCCGCCTCCCATCAGAAAGGGTGGGACTAATCTATGAGCTCAAGGAATGTAAGAGGTGTTGACTTCTCTGCTGCGACCCTCCGTGACCCACGTTTCGATGGCCACAAAAAGTTGCTCTGTAATGATCAAATATTCCATGTAGGTGCCTCCCCGTGGACGCCCAAGTTGTATCTCCACTGTGAGCCTTTGCCAGTATGTTACAATTCCACAAACATTCCAATTCCTTTGCGTCTGACTAGCTACAGATATGTCCAGGCTTCTAAGGAGTGGGTTACTTAGCCTCCTCAAACTTCTAACATAATCTTTACAGAAGAACCCCTCAAAAGACTATAAAAACATCAAGTGGCAACTAGGATTGGATGACTGGATGAATATATCACTTATTGACGATGGGCTGAGTCCGGTTGTTTTTTTGGCTGATTTTTGGAAATGTTACATTTGGGACACCGAAAATGTGCTTCATCCACCAAATTTAGAGGCTTGGTGGCTCATGGGGTGAGTGCTTAACAATATTAAAGTCTATCCCTATCAACAATTAATCAACTTTTGATTGAAAGTGACTCTGGTGCTTATTCAGGCCAACATGTATATCTGCCATCACAATTACATAACAAGATGCATGTCTGCTAAAGGATCTGGACCGACTTCACTGCAAGAGCTTGCAAACTGGCCACTGGCCAGACCAGCGCTCCATCCTGTGCTACGTGCAAAACACCAAGCACATAGTTTAAAGAAGGAGCATGCCTGCCACAAGCACGCAGATGAAAAACAAAAAACATAACAAGTGGTTAGATTGTAACACAGGGTTAAGTGTCATGCCCTGGAAGAAGCAAATCCTTTGCAGAGTGAGATAGGCTATGGCAAAACCATGAGCGTAATCAGAAAAAGCCCACCCACAGTAATGAAGACTTTTACAGGTTCCAGCGGTTGCTACTAGACTTATAAAATCTCTGTCTCATTAACTCATCCCCCCCTCCCAAAATGTCACCATCCTGCATACCAGCTGACTGCTGCAGCAGCCACACACAGCCTGTACTTCATGATGCAGAGCTGTAATTCATGCTAATTCAGCACTCTGGCCTTCCTTTTCTGTTTATTTTTGAGTCGGGAGTGTAAACATTTATTTGCTCTTTGGGCCTCGCTCGCAGGGCCTACTTTTAGCTCGATGCGAAGGCGCTGCTGAGGAGAGACGGAGGAGAAGCACACAGAGCGGCGGCCACAGGATGTCTGAAAATACACGAGGCTCACCACATACTGGGCCGTCTGAGCACACTCCACAACAGGAAAGGACAGACACATAGGCTACACTATACAGATACAGACAGAACCCTTCATCTTCTCATTATTAACATCAGAATATAAAAAAAGATCTATTCATCAGTGTTAAATAATAAACTTTTCCTGTAATGTAATATTATCTTAGAGATGGTTCCATACAAACTTTCAAGTACTGAGGACTGATACGTAGCGCTGTTCTTGTCATATATAGAGCACACTGGACACAAACCCACTAACATCTGGCTTTTGTCTGCAGTGGGAAAGGGTTCAATCTGCATTCATTCCCAGTCCAAATGACTCTGCAGTATTCACGGATATTTATCGGTTCCAGCTGCGATCAGCAACGATGGAAACATGACACCAGTGTTTTAGTCAAGACCACCAAAACCAAGACCAAGTCATGACCAAGACCAGAGTGCATTGAGACCAAGACTTTGAGGAGTTGAGTCCAAGTCAAGACTTGGGGTGTAATGATCCAATATGATCGATGCTCATAAAATTGTTGAATCAGAATTTAGTTGTTTTTTGTGAGTTGACATAAACGTAACTGAATGTCTTCAATGGAAATATGATATTGTCTGACACTGATCACAGGTCCCTGAATCATATCATAGCAGACTTTGTGATATCAGCAAATATTGTATTGTTGTCTAAAGGATCAATACACACCTTGTCAAAACTAAACCCAAGGCAGGGCAAGACTGAGTCAAGACCAAGAGCAGGCCGGGAGGGCTAGAAATTTGGGGTGACATCTGGTAACTGTGCAAAAAAATTAAAATAAGAATAGAGTGAAGTTACTGGTTGCATTTGAAATAGGATGTTTTACATCCAGTCACTGATATTAACAAATAAATCAGACGACGTACAGGCAGTTTAGTGATATCTCCAGAGTCGTGGTCTTGACTGGTCTTGAAATAAAATCCCGAATCCTGTTTGTCTGAGACCAAGACAAAATCAGTCAAAGTGCAGTTGAGAACAAGATCTTCAAAAAGTGGTCTCAAGACCAAGACCAATCTCGAGTACTACAACAGGGCACGTCACCTGGGTGGACATGCTAATTTCCACCTCTTTTCTGGTGGAGTCAATGAAAGCTTGTCACCTCTGTTGACGCTGTCATCTTAGCCCCAAATTCCATCCGTCTCCGTTCAAGCAGCAATCAAATATTGTTCCAAATTGTCCATGTTGAGTTTGAAAGAGAGACTGAAGTGGGAGATCATTTTAAAAAATTAACCACCCTGTTTTCCAGCACGTTTGTGACATTAATGTGACACATAAGAGAAAAAAAAGGCAAAATAATGGTAAAAATAATGGGAAATGCATTTAAAAAAAAACTTACATATAACACTAATGTCGTTGAAAAAGTGAGATAAGAATCAAACAGGCACTTGGCGCAAACCACAGAGTAGCGGTAATACTCTGTGCTATAGAGCAGTGACTTGACAGAAATGTAAAAAGATACAGACCGATGGTATCAGCATTACTTTTAGTATTGTTAGTGTATCCAAAGGACTGGGGAAGACTGAGGAAAAGAAAATTACACGGGGAGTGGAGAAAGAACACTTCCAAGAACTAGTGACTCCTCACACGTCACAACTCTAATGAGTGTGAGAAAGTGTGCGACAGGGCTGGGGGAGGACGCTGGGTTGAGAAACAGAGAGATAAAGAGCATGTTGAGGCATCACTCATAAGTGTGGGCGGCTGACTTCCTGTGTATCGGTCTAGCACAAGCAAGTCTGACTGATCTAGAAATATAAGCCCTCAAAACAAACTGAGACAGCACTGATGGGTCGCCGTCCTCCTCAGTATGTCAGTAAAGTCCCTAAAACAGTCTTTCTCATACTTTTCTGCCCTGTGACTCCATTTCAAGGTACCAAAGTTCTCAAGAATGCAGGAAATACTCCACACAGATGATTATAAATTACACAACCATTTTAGTTCTCATCCAGACACATTTAAAGTATGTCTGCCATGGCTAATATTTTGATTAACATAGTTTACCCATTTAAAAAGTTTAGAAAAACTCTGAAAAGGGGTTGGAAGCACATCTACGCTTTATCCTCTATTGAGAAATTTGAGATCTGGCCTCGGCTCCTAGCTTCCACCGCTGTTTGAGCTAGGGTTAACCAGTAAAAGAGCAGTATGCATCAAGATGGCTAGTGTTGGTGCTCAAGGAAACACTGGAGGGATAGACAAGATTCAGATCAAGAGTCTGTTGTGCAATGAAAACAATGCACATCACATCAGTCAGTCTTTGAGTTTTATTTCAGCAGCATCATTGCTTTACTGCATATAAAAGTAGTAAATAAAATACTTTTTAAGTAAACTGCTAGGCCTACATGTAACTGTTTCTGCTTATCAATCTAGTGCCACAAGAAAGTAATAAGTAAAATGTGAGCTAAAATGAATAGATGGACACAGCACAAAGAGCTTTTCAATGTACATTCCTTCACACATGAAACTGAACTTTGAAACTTTGAATTTAGACTTTGACCAGCAGACTGAGTTACTAATGTGAAGCCAGCAGTAGAGCTGCAACAACTGATTGATTGTGAGTTGACAATTACATTAATCGCAAACTATTTTGATAATCAATCAATTGCTCACTTTCTTTTTTAAAAAAAAGAAAAACAACAAGTCAAATTCTCTGATTTCAGCAAATGTGAATATTTTCTGGTTTTCTAGCAGAGCTAACAGACTAAGTGCTAGGTATCTATATATATATAAAAATCAACAAAATCGAAAAAAGAATGACCACATATAATTACAAATAGACAGCATCAAACATTTTCAGTATTTTGTTTTTCTAGTGTTTAATTTGGCTGTTTTTTTTTTATGAACTTGACATGCACGTCTTCTGCCAGTGTAAGTTGACTCCCCATCAGACCAAAACATAACTGAAATTTTCAAAAATGTATTTTTGAGATGTTTTTTTTAAACCTAAACGTGTTCTACAAGTAGCAAACTAATGACAGCGATAAACACTGGTTATGCGCATAGCAGTTGTGCGGTCGAGAGAGAGAGCGTATGTGTGATGGAGAGTATGAGGTTAACAGTAATGTTACAGTTGAGAATGTACTATTGTAGTGTGTGTTACAGTTTAGGCTGAATAAATGCTACATGCTCCTCAAGACCTAAGCCAAGTTCCTGTGTCTTAGCCCCAAAGTTAGACCTTAAAGTGGACATGCTATTCTCATTTTAGTGACAGGCTGCTCTCCAATTTTTGCTCAGCAACCTCTAACAACTTTTCTGGTTGAAATCCTGACATGAATTATGGGCTTGGTTTTTGTAACATGGCAGCAGAGATACGAGGCTGTTTTACAGTTTGACTGAATTTCAAAATAAAAGACAAAAAAAAAGTATGTGATATTCAAAGTGTTGAGGACATGTAGAAAGATACACAGAGCAACTGATGTAGCAATGAATAAATTATGCATCACAGACTCAGAGCAGAGAGCTGCAGAGAATTTTTATCAGAACTGTCAGACATCACTCCTTCAAGGTCTTCATTCCAAAATGTAAAATGATCAAATGTGAAAAATACAGACTTGACTAGACAAATTAAAGTGGAGAGAATGCTCAGAAGGAGTCTTTTGGTCTTATGAGGGGAGTCAGATGTTTGGAACCAGCCCCACGAGGCAGACTGTGACACAGAGCAGATGATTCAGCAGTAGCTGCAGTGACATTCAAAGACACTGGTCATTATTTATTGCATTAGTGGAAGGCATTCTCTCAAACACTGCGTGTCTGTGTGTTCACCCCGCAATAGACCCGCACCCTATCCAGGGATTTCCTGCCTCTCCCTAAATGCATCTGGTCCTGTGCATGCTGGGATAGGCCCATTCGCCTTGTAAGGCTTTTACCACGCCATGGTTACAGAACCAAAAGAACCAATCTGTGGTTCTTTATATAGAACTCTTACTTTTGTTAAGCTACTGATCTCGTGTTTGAGAGGAGACGGTTTCTTCCGCAACAGCTCTCCATCATTACAGCGGGACAGGATTGGACTACCATGGCAAAAAACACTCACTGCTCAAACTAGGAAAGATGAGGCCTTTATAGGTCATAGGGCTGAACAATTTTGAAAAGATGGGTAATTGCAATTATTTTGACTGATATTGCAATTGCGATATGATTTGTGATATAAGAGATAATTGTAATTTTTACATCATTATTCTTATTTTGATTGAGAAACATGTTAAAATGACTACGGTGTAATTTTTTGCAGGAATCTATACCAAACTTTTCAAGTCTGTAGAATCTGATTCATAGAACGGGACATCTCTGCCTCACAATATTCATTAACTTAAAAGTTTTCTGACATTTTGCCTTGAACAAATTGCACCTCCTGCACCTTCAAGTTTGCAGGAGGCCATATTGCAGCTTCGATAAAATTTCTATTAATTGTGCAGCCCCAGTATAAAGTGACCTGCTGTGACCTCTAATCACAGCCTCAAGAAACACAGGATTGCTTTTCTTGGCATACTGACAATAAAGGCGTTCTCTGAGCAATCCCCAGAACACAGGTGCTCGCCTCAACATCCAAAAGGAAAAGATATTAGGAGAGCCAGAGGCTGACTATTGTAGTGTGAGGTCAGATTTCAGATTCAGGCCGCTTTATACTATACAACTGATGTGATGTGGAGGTTAACAGACATGGAATGTGTTTTCTATTAGAGGCACATGCTGTGACTTTGTACAGGATAAAGTACAGTCCAATACAATGAGGAGCTAACAAATAGCATTGCTCTCATGGCTCTCGCGTTCATCATTCTGATTAAACTCATTTATGAAAACAATCTGTCAGAAAAGACCTGACTTTATTAGTGGTTATAAAGCAATAAAAAGGGTGAATTAGGTGCATTACTACTCCATTTCCTCAGAACAGACACAAGCTGAGCACATGACGAAGCATTCACAGATCAGATCTCCTGTCATTTCATTAAACCAACGCATTGCTGTGTAATCTGCATTCGTTTCAAAGGGCTCTGATTCATGTGAATGCTGGTCACATGAGCAACAGGTCTGTGGCACAGCCAAGCCTGGACATGTCAGAGAACAGCCTGAGTACACACAGGAACACACTCTCTCCTCTGGTGACGAGGCTGCGGCATTTCTTTCATAACTCTCTCCCAACATGGGGCCGCTTGTGGTGGGATGATCCGGTTAGCGGCGTTGTCTTAATAACTTTTGACTTTTACAACAATGACAACACTCACACAAGTCTGAATACCGCACAATCCAGCAGGCACGGTGCAACAAGCTCAGCTGCAGCACTGAGCTGCAGTTTAACCTCACAGCATTTTCACTTTTGAAGTGAACACGTCAGTTTAGGTTATTTTCCACCCTCCACTGTTATTATATGTGGATTGATTGGACTTTAATATTTGTGTTTGTAATTGCTGTGAGTATTGTGTGCTTTAAGTGATTCATGTGTACTTGAAAAAATAACATTCCCATGTGTGCCACTATCTAAACAAGACAAAACCTCTCAGTGTAAACATCATACAACAGCACAGGCAGGACACCGTGTGCCAGCCAATGGAATTCTACTCTGTAAACCCAGTCAGGTCAAAGGTCGGCCCACAGGTCAGGGCCAACACACAAAAACAAAGGTCGCTGTGACCTTATGATGACCTACAACTGCTCATAATTCAGTTACACACAGATTAGAACAAATAGGCTCAAAAAGACAAATTTATCCAGCAGAGAAACAACAGCTGCAAAGTACAATTAGCTGCTCTCAGAATGATGGATCCAGAGGGGCAGATTGCTCAGCTTGGGATGTTAGCAGCTCAATTCTGACTGCAGCTTTGAAGAAAATCAAATCAGTGCACTGCAGTCAGAAGAAAATTTTCTGGAACTGCTCTGTTGTCCTTCACCAACTCATGTAACCCTTCTGAACACATAATATACCATGAAATGAGCAGACCCTGTTAGTCCACATACATATACACTGTGTCTTCCCTGACAAGGGACTGCAGCAGCTCAGTCTGGTACAAAGCATCTCTTCTCTTTGCTTGGGAATAATGGTCTTCCTACATAGCCAATGACAGCTAAGGTTGTTCCCATACAGGTATTGGAAATGCCTCTAGCACAGCCTTAAATGATAATCAAGTACATCAATCCATTACATAATTTATTAGCACCATAACTGGACTTGGTCTGCAACTAACGATTATTTTCATAAATCCATCGATAATTTTCTCGATTAACAGTTGTTTGTTTTAAAATGTCAGAGACAATCATCGTCTCCCGAGGCCTAAGATGACGTCCTCAAATGTCTTGACTGACTTTCCCCATTGGCTGTGGCTCTTTCAAAATGAATAAGCGCCAACAGTCCTGAATTGCATCCTCAAGAAGAAAAGCTCGACGCAAGCACTGCAATGACATAATTTTTGGCACGCCCAGCCTCACAAAAGCTTTACAGCATGGTGTGAACAGTCCACCTCCTATGTAGATCATGGATGCTGCCACTTCCTGTATCCCTTGTTTCAAATTAAGTCCAGCCTTACTAGGTTTTGACTGCGTCTTGTTTAACCTGAGCTGGGTCATACAGCAATGATAGTATACAGCTGTTAAATAATGATAATAATACGGATTTTTTTAAAATGCACTGGTATTGGATTGGTACTCTGTATCTGCCGATGCATGAAGTTCAGGTATCAGAATCCGTATTGGGAAGGAAAAATGGTATCAGAACACTGCTCTCTAAAAAACAAAAAAAACCCCATAAACATAAAAACTACATCAAAGTCTCCTTGGAAGAAAAAGAGCACGTACAGCCTGGACAACGTCTCTTCAACTTGACCCAAAGATCACCAAGGATCCCTGAGGGGCTTCACATTGCTCCAGTGTGACAGGAAGAATCTGTTTCTTCATAAATACAACTTTGCGGGAGAGACATTCTTATTCAGAGCAGCATTCTGTTTCAGCTTCTGCCAAAGACAGTTTGACACTCCTTTCAGTCGTCAAACCACAAAGACATCAATAACACAGTTATTCTTTAACCATTGTAGCCATACATGAAATCCTGCATGATTAACTAAACACAGTTACCAATTTATTACCATCTGTACACCAGAAGCCTCATTTATGAAACGGACTTACAATAAAGTTTGATCTTGTAACTTTTGCAGAAAACCACATTCAAGTATTTATTTATGAAACCTTACTTTGACTTGGAAATGATCTCATCTCTAAGCAAAGTCTAGACTTGACTTAAGTGATTTCCCTGCTGGTTGTGTCGGGATATTGCAGGTTGGGACACATATGAGCCCAAACCTGTGAAGAACTTTGCATTAGCTTTGTGAACAATGTGATAGGAATTGTTTATTAAAGGTGTGAGGAATTAACTGCAACACCCTCAATTTGGCTTCCCCACTATTTTGAATAATTTCCTCTACAATCATAATCTTGCCTTCCAAAAAGTTTGCTGTTCTTTGTTGGTCCATGGCTATTCCTCACTAAACGCTCATTTGTGCTGCAGTATATAGGCCAGGGGTTAATCACTGCTTGTTGACAGGTGCCCTCAATTTTAGGTTAATGTGAGCTTTATAGACACAGGCAGACACAGGTGCTTCTCCTCAGAACCTGCATAAGGAAGGATTTTTTATGCTCAGTATCTTTTATGAATCAAACTTAAGTGCACCATCAGAACTGATCTTAAGTTCAAGTACAAATCTAAGAATATTTTTATAAATGAGGCCCCAGTGGAGTTTAATACAGCTCTAAAACTGTCCTGCAGTAAATTGACTCATTCTGAAGCTTCTAATGTTCACGTTTGTTGACACTGTGTCAGACTGATGTTGATTCAGCTCTATTGTCATTTTCAATTGCGGTGGTGTTGAATTACACTGAGTTATATTCCATATAGAATTCCCTGTATAATGAGTTGTGACGTGCAGCAAGCAGCAACAGACACATGCCTTGGATCAAGTCGAGGGAACTTGAGTATGTCATTTACAGGCACATGATTACAGCAGAGAATGAGGCTCAACAGGAAGCTGGCAAGTATCACCTACAGTACCTGTACTACTTTACTTCACTTTGATGGAACTCGATATAATGGTGGTTTCTCATCCTCCTGATGTTTACTGAAGCACACCTTGTCTCTGCCAACCCGGAAAAAGCAGGGCCAGTAATGTTATAAATTTGCAGCACTAAAATAAAAGATTCAAGTGGTGGAAAAAACTGAATCATGGAGGGATAAAAGGCCCTTATTGTATCGCTGGCGTCAACAATGCAGGAGAATTTCCCAACTACTGTCTCCTCCCTGTCTTGGGGGATGTAAATATTAAGTATAATGTTGCCATGGAGTCAGTTCAGTCAAATGTAGGCTACAACTTGAGCCCTATTTTGTTATTTTGATTCCCATTTGGCAAATTGGCACCATTAAAAGTAGGCTGAATTAGTTCCCGTTTGCAGTGTGCCCATGGATGCACATGACGACAAGCACTGGGTTACTTTGATGCCGAAGAAAACTGTGCTGAGTGCTTTCTTTAAGTGCCATTTTTCTATGAATTCTGAGCAGATTTTTGGGTGTTTACTGACAAAAGTTCTCTGCTGGAAAACGGTGGATTCTCCCTCATGTTGTGAATCAGTTCCTGCCCCAAGTGAAGGAGTTCACTCAAGGTCTTGTTCACAGGTGAGGGTAAAATGTGAGTCGACAGGAGGTTTGGTGTGGTGTCAGCAGTAATGCAGGTGTTGTACCAGACCATCGTGGTGAAAAG
Source organism: Lutjanus campechanus (assembly GCA_027495735.1). Classification (NCBI taxonomy): domain Eukaryota; kingdom Metazoa; phylum Chordata; class Actinopteri; order Lutjaniformes; family Lutjanidae; genus Lutjanus; species Lutjanus campechanus. Next base: position 10,480 of record JAJHUR010084475.1, read on the forward strand.
AGAGCTGAGCCCGGAAGGCAAAGTCTTCAATTTAACAGTAGATCTACGTTCCAACTAAGGTTGTCCCAAGTATGAACACTTCAATACATATTCGATACCACGCGTTTAAAACGATACACTCTTTTTCTCAGTTATACTGAAGATAAGGAAAAAATCATTTACATGCTCGTTCAAGACCTCAGTTCAGTACAGTCTTTATTGTCCCGCCTGAATTTGGCTTCCAGCAAAACCAGACAAAGTTTAGAATTCCGGTATCGTGACAACTCTAGTTCCAACTCTCACCTATGGTCTTGAGCTTTGTGTAGTGACTGAAACAACGAGATGTCGGATACAAGCGCCCGAAATGAGCTCCCTCTAAAGAGAAGCTGGGCTCTGCCAGATAGGGTAAGTAGCTCTGACATCCGGAGGTTGGAGTGGAGCCGCTACTCCTTCACATTGAAAGGAGTCAGCTGAGGTGGTTTGGGCGTCTGATCAGGATTCTCCTTGTTTCCTTTCTTTGGGGGGTTTCCAGCCACATCCAACTGGTAGAGACGCTGGGGTACACCCAGAGCACACTGGAGAGTTCATATATTTCATCCAGTGTTGTGAAAAAAAAGAAGCTATTTTCAATTCTGAATATTCGAAATGCTGTCAATGCTCATTTTCTGCAGTGTCCATACACCTTGCCCTCTCAT
>JAJHUR010084475.1:16927-32036 GCA_027495735.1 Lutjanus campechanus
TGGTAAGTTGGATACAGGTCGGTAGTTATTAAAAATGTTGTGGTCTAAATTGCTCTTCTTCAGAAGGGGCCTCACCACCGCCGTTTTAAAGGAGGTGGGGAAAACACCCGTCTGAAGAGAGCAATTTACTATGTTTAAAATCTGTTCCTCAAAGAAACCATAAAACGTCTTTAAAAGTGATGTGGGAATTGGATCTAAAAGGCAGGTTGTGGGCTTTACTTGGGAGAAAACTCGACCAAGTGTCCTCGCATCAACCAGGGCAAAACTCTCCAGTGTTTCCTCGGATAAAAGCAACTGTCCAGGTGTGTTAAAAATGACATTTCGATGTGTTAAAAGACTGGACCTAATGTCATCGATTTTACTTCTGTTATCTGTTGCAAGGTGAATGTATACTAACAGATAAATATATATATGTGATTATGAATCATATCCCCCATTTGATGCATCAAGATTTTACCATGGATTTATTTCACCTGATATCACTTAATGATAATTACCTGCTTCTCATGGCCGATACCAGTAGGATAAACAAGTTCACATGCACACCTGAGGATAGGGCTGGCCAATACATCAATATTATATCAATATTGTGGTATTGTCTTAGATTTTGTTCATCGATCGTTATCCTGTGATGACATTAACGTTGTCTTTTTCTGGTTTTAAAAACTGCATTACACTAAAGTGATGCAATTCTCTGAACTTATGAAACTGTTCCAGCTGTTCTGCAATTTGCCTTTAATCACTTAGTCATTATATCCACATTACTGATGATCATTTATTAAATATTTCATTGTGTTCATATTTTTGCGAAAGCAAAGCAGTTGTCCTTAGAATACTGTCACAATACTGACATGGAGGTATTTGGTCAAAAATAAAATAAAAAAATAAAATTATAGGATTTTGTTCATATCATGTCAAGTTCATAACGTTTGTACTATTTAAGAATTTTACATGTGCTATTTTAGGAAAATGTGCATACTGAGATATAGATCGTATATCATGGAATAGCCTAAAAGTATTGAGATGTTATTTATAAGCCGTATCACCCAGTGAGCAAAGATAGATGGTTTATTATTTCAAGTCTCTGACTGAACCAGATCTGACATCACTGTTACAACAAAACAAAAGTTCTGAACAGTCAAATATTCATTTACTTTTTTTTTCTTATAATGTTCATCAAAAAACAAAAATACTTTGGTTTTTTATCGAGCATTCTGCCTAAGAATTCAAATTAGATGTTTAGATATAATCTGTCAAATCAGGTGTCATTATAGCCAATTTTATTGGCTAGAATTTTATTATTGCAATAAAAAATAAATTTCCCATTATTGGGTGATAATTTATTGTGGATCCTGAATTTGACCAGAAATCATTTCTACCTAATAGGGCAGGCAGACAAAGAGATGTGCTTGTTTTTCACCTGTCTGCAGCTGGAGATTGCTCCACACACCCTCAGACAGCTCCCAGTGCACTTGCCTGACACAAGATTAAAAAATGCTCTGGCTTGTGTAGCAGTATATTGTGTCTGCTAGTTCAACATGATGCCAGCGGTCGTTCTGTCTAAAAAGCAATGTATGTGTTAAATCATCATCTGTCCACAGGCCGAGGACTGAAACCTCTGGTCTCAAAAGCTGCACCACTACAGCAGCCCGTCAGCAGCTGCTGCAGTCCTCCATCAGTGTCACGCCGGATACACTCAGCCACTGTGCTCCTGTGGACTCTGTGGCTCTCACATCTCAGCACACAGCAGCGATGAAATGACGCCCGCTTTCAAAATAAACCGCAGTAATATTCCTGATGGTTACCGTCACAGATTCAAATTTTAATCATCATTAAAACTGTTTTAGCTTGCCGTACTTTGAAAACCTTACTGTCCAGCAACATGGGTTTAATATTGACATCATAATTTTTTTTTTTTGGTGAGAGTTGCAGAGTTTTCAAGATATTGACCATAGAGAAATCAAGACCCAGTTGTTCAAAATAATAATCTACAGACCTTGTTGTGAGCATTTCATGAAGGAACTACTTACTTTCTGCAGTGGAATCTAATGGACGATACATTCTGCTGCAGAAAGAAAATAGTTCCCGCATGAAACTGCTCACAACAAGGTGCGTAGAGACTGCTTTGAATTTTTCAAATGTATTTATTTGGTGCTTTGAGCGCCACAAGCTGGGTGCCATTTAGTCCCATTATATTGGAGAGAAGGCAGACATTTCTACGACCTAAAACTCTGCAACTCAGGCCAAAAAAAAAAATCTACATGGATAAATAGCACTACAGGCCAAAGGAAAAATATGTACTTTTGATTTTCAGTATAAACCTTGGTGAAATGATTTCAGTGTGCGTATCAGTGCTTTTTGAACATTTTCAGCACATTTTAACAATAACAAAGTAATCCTGATAACTGTGATAATCTTGGTCACCATAAGTGTTTCATCTCTAACACACAATTACTGCAGTGACGCACCTAAGTCTGGAAAAAAAAGAAAAGAAAAAAGGCATAGAAATATGCTTCAGGTCCAAGTTACACACATAAAGCGCAAGTGAAGTGAGCTGTCACGCAGCTGCTGTAGACAGCTGTACTGATTAAAGGGCAAAGAGATGCTATAAAATTGATGCAGACATGGATGCAAACGCTGGTATTTTTATACCGCATCGGGTTCCTGCATACACGAATGTGTTCACACGTGTTTGTGTCAGGCGTATGTGAGACAGCAACTAAAAAAGGAAACTGATAAAAAAAAAAACAGGCAGAGAGGAGGGAATGTAATGCAAAGCAATGGTCCATCTTCCATTTTGTGGAAAATTGGATTATCTTCCTTATCTTATGCTGACATACTCCTTAATACAGCGCAGGAAAGGGGAGACAACAGCTACACGCAACTTCTCAGTAAGACAAACTCTCGAAAGATGTTTCCAGTGGGAGACGTAGTCTTCAGTCAGACAGAGAACAGATAACAAATCCAGGAGAAACTAACAGCTTGTGTCTTGTTCCATTGGTCTGACTCATCAGGCTGAAGACGGTCCACTGGGACAAATCTCTGAGGCATTGAAACCCTTGATTTTTTTTTTTTTTTAAAGGGAAGTTCACCGTGTGGACAGACTTGTCTAAATAAAAAGTCTGTGAAGCATGTTACTATCACATCTTATTGACTTTCTTCACCATATCTGCATAACAAGAAAAAAATGGTGCAAAGCAAAGTCAGTAAAAGCTGATGGGAAGCAGGAGAGCAGAGTTTCCTGTATGACTGCCCTGTTGGACTGTGAGTAAGCAGCACAGTGAGCTGCAGCAGAGTGGGGGGATTCTGCCCGATAATGTTAAGAGTCAGGCTTTTTTAAGCATGACTGTAAATTATTACCTCTGTCAAGGAGGTTATGTTTGTCTGTCAGCAGGATTTTGGAAAAACTACTGGCCCAATTTTCATGAAACTTAGTGGAAGGGTGCGGCACGGGCCACGGAACAACCCATTAAGTTTTGGAATGGACACACAAATTATTAAATTATTTTTCACTTCGAGTAACATTGTAAGATAGGACATTTGGCCTTGGCAGAGGTCTGCGCTGTCTGAGTGCATCCTAGTTGGGAATGTTGGGAACTCTGGGTAGGCTTTCAGGATGGAAAAGTACAGGCTGTGGGTAGAGATGCACCTATTCCAATTTTCTTGCCAGATTCCGATTTTTTAAGGGTCTGACCTGCCGATTCCAATTTTCAGTCTTCCTAAGAATTATCACTGAAAGCATTCACAAACAATTTTGCAACTTTTCTTGTAAAATTAAATTGAATGTTCACAAAACAACACTGACTATAAAATATTCATTAAATACTATTTTACATTTTCTCCAAAAATCCTCCAGATTACAGCCAGGCCTTATTACATTATCATGTTAAGATTCATGTAGTCTCATGTGGAAGCAGATGTAAACAAAATGGAGATAGACGCGGCGCAGTTCTCTGTATTAAAACTTTGCAGTGAGAAAAACAGAAGCAGAAGTTAAACGAGTCTGGATGTGAAAATGTTTGAGAAGACGCATCAACACAGGTTGTTTATTCTTCAGCCAGAAGTGGAGGTGTGATTTTAACTCTCCGTCTGAAAACCGGACGGTTCTGGTCTCTGGCCGGTCGATTGGTGCATCCCTAGTTGTGGGAGAGAACAGTCTAAGGCTGCGACTAATTCATTATTTTAATTATTATATTAGTTATTATAGCATGCAACTGTTTTCTCCCACAAAAGCTGTCCTTTAACAAACTGGCGTGTGATGGACCTAGGAAGTAATATTATATATCTGATCTGTTTTATGTATCTGATTTGTTTTTTTAATCCCTTTGCAAATTCAACTATTAAATGCTTTATTGTTTTTTTGTTTTTAAAAAAAATAATTGTCATTGTTGCTATGGCCTTTTTATTGTGCTTTAGCAGGTTTATTTATCAGTATTATCTATGGATTCTATTGCACATTTAGCTCCCTGGTGTCATGATTTGTTTGTTTGTGGGTTTCTGCGTGTTTTTATGTATAACAAGCTGCTCCAACAAATTGCCCCTCCTGGGATTAATAAAGTCGGACTGAATTGAATTCATCACTGTAATTTGTTGCATGTGGTGGTGACCTAACATGTCAGAGAATGTACTGTTAAGATTGCAAGCATGTCTGTCATGGAGAGACGGTACTATTTGTCTTTCCGATGTCTTCTTAGCCCACATGATAATTCCATTAAAACCTAAAATATGCATTCATTCCAGGAGTTGGGCTTTTAAATCTGGTAGAATTCAAAGAATATCCAGGTTTGCACTGTCTCGTTTTAACAACCCAGCCTACTGCTGCTGGACTTTCTGTGATATGCAGTGCAGCCCAGATGGGTCACTGAGGAGGCCTTCACAAGGCAACAAGTTGCAGCACCTATATCAATGGAGCATCAGAGCCTTGTGCAAAAAAGAGGTAATATGTTTTGAGTAGCATGTTAGAACACATGCTATCTGCTTTTCTAAGTTGTACCAGCTAATTTCAAGTGTTTGCATCAGTGCAGGAGTCAATAATGACTGAGCCTACATGAGAGTCATGAGCCTCGGTCTGCATTCCCAGGACATGTTCAGTCGAAATGTCAGGATGCCTCTAAAGCAGACGTGGGCAAAAAGCGGCCCGGGGTCTGGATGCAGCCCACTGAAAGGTTTCATGTGGCCCACAAGGCCATCATGGAAACACCCAAAATGTAATATCTAGCGAAGACAGTCACTAGCATCAGCGCTTTATTTTGAAAGGGGTCAGTACTGCGTTCATCGGTGGTAGCAATGAATTGTATCTTATGGTAAACCGTAATTCTGTTCACTCAGTGCTGTACATCCTTACTATTTAAACTGTTCTTCTAATTTTGCTGCTACTACTGTTGCAGCCTGTATGCAGCATGTATGGTACACTGTAAAACATCAAGCTTTGGACACTGCCAACAAAATATTAGCCCACAATTCATCACATGACAATTCAGAAAGAAAGTGCTCTATATAGAACACTTCACACCATTTCATTATTAGAGATTTGGCCATTATTAGGACCTTACATCATTATGTCTGGCCCACGGCAGCCCGATCAATTTCTCATGTGGCCCCCCATGAAAAATAATTGCCCATCCCTGCTCTTAAGATACATATCAAGTGCTCACTGCACTACATACAGAGTCACACTCAGTCAGAGCTCTGATGTGGTTCTGTCAGCTGGCTGTTGAAATGAAAAGGTCTTGGGTATACTGGATTGGTAGCTTTGTAGTCCTTGTGCAGGAGCGGCAGACCTAATATATCACATTATCTTCACTGGAGCAGATGACACACTTCAAGTCACCTAACTTAATAACCTCTTAAGCCCCTCTGACCTGGCAGTGGCTCAGTCTGTACAAAGTCAGACTCTACAGTCAAACCCACAGAGCTTTATTTTGTTTTATTGAAGCAGTTAGTCAGTTCCAGGCTAGGCCTAATCACTGGGGTCATTTGTCAAGCAAGACAGCCAAACATTCAGGCCAGGCTAAATATAACTTTCGGACTGTTGGTCAGACAAAACAAGACATTTGAAGAAGTCACCTAGGACTCAAGGAGACTGTGATTATGCCGTTTTTCTATTTTGTGACATTTCTTAGGTAATCAGCCTGATTGACGATGCAGTCGACAGTCAGCTGTAGTTGGGCTGCATCAAGCAATTATATTCATTATTGATTCATCTGACAGTCATTTTCTTGATTAACGGATTAGTTGTTTGGTCCATAAAATGTCAGAAAATGCTGCAAAATGTCAAACACTGTCTCCCATACCCAAGGAGATGTCTTCAAATGTCCTATTTTGTCCAGATATTCAGTTTAATGGAACAGAGGAGTAAAGAAACCAGAAAGTATTCACATTTTACAAGATGAAATCAGAGACTTTGGACATCTTTTCTTAAGGAGAAAATGACTAAAAATTATTAATCAATTCTCAAAATAGTTACAGATTAATTTAGTTGACAACTAATCATTGCAGCTCTAGTCCTAACCTAAAGTTTCCAAAGGTACTAAACCTATCAGGCTGAGTTTTGGAGCAGTGTGTCTAAAATGATGCAGCAGACATGTAGATTTACATCTGATGGCATAGTGCAGCACTGGGTTTTAATATTTCATTCAGTGATAACATCATATAACATCAATGAAGAGCCACAAAATGCTAAACAAAATTTCTATTACTGTCAGACAGACTGGAATAAAGTAATGTCACCCACCTTAAAGCTGTTTTAAGGGACATAAAAGGAGAAAATGGATACTAATCTGTTTCACGGAAAAATTTACAGTATAGTATAGCTAACAGCTATCTAGGACATAACTTGAGATTTGAACCAATCACCGGGTCGTTCTGGTGATTTCAGTATATCTGTACATTATATACTACGAGTGGAGCAGCAACTATTAGTCAATTAATTGATTACTGAGTTAATCGCCAACTCTTTTTAAAATCAGTTAATCGTTTTGAGTAAAAAGTAAAAAAAATTTGCTGATATTAGCTCTGGTTTCTTTACTACTCTATGACAGTAATATTTTTGAGGACGTCATCTAGGGTTTTGGGAAACAATTATTGACATTTTTCACCATTCTCTGGCATTTTAAAAACAATCAACTATTAACTGATTAATGGAGAAAATAATCGACTGCTTAATCGGTTAGGAAAATAGTTGGCGATTAATTAAATACTTGACAACTAACTGATTAATCAACTAATCACTGCAGCTCTGGTTTAAGTCCTATCCCAAAGTGTCCAAAGATACCAAACCTTAATTGCCATAATTCTGATAACTGATAAATCAGTTTAAGTGATTTGAAGAGAAAAGGTCAAAATTCTCTGATTTCAGCTTCTAAATTCTGAATATATTTTGGTTGTGAGTAAAACAAGACATTTTATGATGTATTCTTAGGGTTTGGGAAACACTGATTGAAAATTATTTCACCATTTTCTTACATTTAAAAACAAATAACCACTAATCAATTAGGCCTAATTGAGAAAATAATCAACCTATTAATTACTATGAAAATACTCGTTAGTTACAGCCCTGACTACGACATAATATGACGCAGCAGCTAATTTGTTTCAATTTTTTTAAATTTCCTCATCCCTTGCCTCTTCAAAATAGAAAATATACTGTAAGGCTGGGTGGTAGCACTCAGTAAGAACCACTGACAAAAGCTGAAAATGTGTGGAAATAATTGCCGCTAACATTACTGTGTCAAAGGCCTGTCGACCCAGTTCTAAAGAGCTTTTTCTCGGTCCATGTCCGTCCAGGTAAGCTGATAAAGAAGGCCACATTAACAGTTTTAAAGTGCCACTGGTGGACCGTTAGACAGAAAGCTGAATGGGGTTTTATTCCTCCTGTGACACATGAGTCACGTACCTGTGTGCCGCCACGGCCCGGCTGTTCAGGTACTTCTGGGCGGTCATGACACCGACGAAGAGGAAATTGTTGGACCTGGAGCCAGGCTGCTCGGTCGCCGGTGAACCGTTATCTTGCGGTGGCCATTGTACTCCGCCGTATTCCTTTCTGAGTCCCCCGTTCAAGCCGCAGCCGGCAGGGTTTGCTTTTCGCTTCTGTCCGGCTTTCTTCAACTCGGTGGCCTTGGGTAAAATGAGTCTGGAAGCCAGCGTGAACCCGACAACCAGTCCCAGCAGAACACTAAACCATGCTCTTCGGCTTCGACCTGCCATTCCCCAAAAGTTCACCAGCTCGCTCTGTATCCTCACTGTATCCTAAAACTGTGTGTCTGTGAAAGCAAACCAGTACACGGAATAAAAAATACAAATTAAAACCAACAAAACCGGTTCGGTGGAGCTCTTGTGTGTCCAGAAAACCGGGCTCACACACACTCTCTCATGGTAGAAAAGCCCTTTTCTTCCAGTTGCCTACGTAGCATCACAGCAGTCTCCTTGAAGCCGCCACCTGAACCGCTCTGCGCTGCCGCTCCCTCTGATCATCCAGCGGTCCGTCCGTCTCTACCGACCATCCGCAAACTTCAACTCCGATCCACAAATGCAGCAGCTTTTTTCTTCGCCTTGAATAGCGGCCGCATTCTCGTCATTATCTCGCCATTGCAAGAATGTCGGACTGTCGAGATCGCCGATCGCGAAGGGTTTAACAGAGGTTTGACCCAGTGGATTTTCCGTAGGAGCGTTCTGACTGGCTGGCTGGATGAATTCCTTCGAGTTGCGAAGTGGGAGGGTTTGTTCAGCAGCAGTGTCCTTAGTGTTGCTTGATATACAATGCCACGACTCTCCGGGGTAATGTAAAGATCATATGGTTCGTGTTAGGACCTCCAGTTTATATTGTTTCCACATTGTTCACGAGAAATCATGCTTTAGCCGTCATATTTTCTTGGCGAACGTCTCTAAATACTACAATACCCATGAGCCTCAGCTGCCGTTGCCATGGAGAAGAATTCAGTCAAAGGTAGTGAATTCTGCGTTGTTCCAGTTGTTAACAGAACGCGGCGTGATAATAAAGGAATTTAAACAACTCTTAGCTTAAAACTAAACGTGAATTAATTTTAATCGTAAATTATAAAATCAGTTCTCTCCACCCACCATGAGCGGTGCACGTGACCGAAATTTAAGATGGGTGATTGGTTGGTTCTTGCCGAAATGCACTTTGGGGGTTGCAGTTCACTCATTTATCATTCGATCCATTCCTCGAAACGCATTTGTACAGAGCTGCTTTTAATTCTTGAATTTATGTTTTTATCTTTGTCAATAATATATTGTTATAATTTCCACTGTAATGCTTACTTTGCTGTTTGCTGTTTTGAAAAAAAAACTTTATAAATACAACTATTATTTGAACGTATTATAATTATAATTATTATTATTAGCAGTAGTAGTAGTATGACAACTACTACAACTACAGCCAATCTGCATCATAAAGCTATTTGTCTATAAACTCAGGTTACTCTCTGTGACATTTATCAAAGGTTTTATAATAACTCCAATACAACAACATAGCATAATATTAATAGCAACATAATAATGAAAGCTATAATTGTCAGTAATAATTCTAATAACTAATTGCTATTATTACAAACATTACATCACATTACATGTGAGGGAAAAAATGCAAAAAAAAACTTATTGAAAAGAAACGTATTGTAAACGTGTAAAAGTACATAATTACATGTGGTATATTTCTCTTTTTATGTCTATGTTTGTGCTACAGACAGAAAACATCTGGTCAAACAGTATTGACAAGTAATTTCTACAAAACAGGCTCTATCAGTCAGCTCTGTGGTCTACAGCGCCACCGTGTGGTTGTAGTCGTCTACCACAGTTGGATGAGAACTCATGTTGAGATGTTTCCAGACAAGATGAAGGTTTGTGTTCCTTTATACGTTACAAATACAATTATTATTATTATTATTGGACTTTTACTCTCTTGTTCTGCCATGCTGTGCAACACCCATAAATACACTGCACACACACACAAACAATTTTACACCTCATAACTATCTTATATGAAATAACAAGGACAATTTATATAATCACAAATCTCTCCATGGTATATTGGTTTCATAACAATACTGTGTTGGTAGATCAGTTATTTAACAGGGTTGGTCTTCTCTTTGTTTGTGAAGAGTTTCTGACCAAATATAATATCCCTGTAACACCTGGGGATTATGCAAAAGTCTTTTGTGCAGGTCTGTATGCTGGGGTTAATGCTCAACTATTCCTTGTAATCACCAGCATACACTCCCATTGGCAAAATTTGTTTTTCCAGTTATAATTCTGGTAATAATGACAGATCTATAATAGCTCCGTTCCAAAGAGATATTACAACAGCGTTAAATGTGATTTCATTTTGGAACCAATTTGTGGATGATATATTAAGGAAGACAGTCTGCCTTCTATGTAATTGATACTTAATCAATAAAGGAGATTTCGTTTAAACTCATTCATAAATTGTGTTCAGCTAAAGACCATGTTAAAAAAGATTTAAGAGTGACATTGATGTGAACTGTAGCTTCTGTAATGGATGTCTGTATTTGTTTTGGCATTGCCCGAATGTCAAGAATTTCTGGCAAAACCTGTGTGCTTTTATTACTGAAAATATTGATGAGGGTTCCTCCTGCTTTGGAGCGGAGTATTCTGGAAGATGGGCAACAGAAGGATATTTATTTTGTACATGATTAATAAGCAGGCTGGTTGTACAACTGGACTAATGAACAGGCCATTCATTATTATGTGGACCTTGTGGACATGACTTTTAGAGAATCCATTAATCACAGTCCACTTCACTGTTCACACATATATTATGTCATGTATTGTGCTAACATTTTGCATTATGAGGCAACAAAAATAGCAGCATTTTTTGCCAATGGTCCCCTGACAGGTTACCCTTCATCTTACCAACATATTGAAGGGACAGTTCACCCAAAAATCAAAATTACATATTTTTCCTCCGGCCTGTAGTGCTATTTATCCATGTAGACTTTTTTGGTGCAAGTTGCAGAGTTTTGGAGTTACCAGCCGTAGAGATGTCTGCCTTCTCTCCAGTATAATGAGACTAATTTGAAATGGAATCTGGCTTGTGGTGCTCAAAGCACCAATAAATGCATGGGAAAAATTCAACACTAGACCTTGTTGTGAGCATGTGGGGAATTAATGTCTTTCTGCAGTAGAATCTACTGAAACTTTCTTTTCTACTAAAAAGAAGGAAGTTCCTGCTCACAACAAGGTCTGTGGAGTATCTTGAGTAACCAGGTCATAACTTTTGGAAAGAGACGCTGGTTTTACATTTTTCTTTTTTTTCTTTTTTTTAGTGCTTTGAGCACCACAAGCCAAGTGCTATTTAGTTCCATTATATTGGGGAGATGGCAGACATCTCTACAACTGATGCCTCCAAAACTTTTTAACTCACACCAAAACTATCTAGATGATTAAACAGCACTACAGGCCAGAGGAAAAATATGTATTTTTGATTTTGGGGTGAACTGTCCCATTAACATACAAGGGCTACAACATATACTATTGTAAGAAATAACCAAATGTTAACTTACTTCTTCTCAAAACATTATTTGTTATATAATTAATGTAACCTAAAAACATTATTATAGTAATATATATATACACTTTTAATACAAAGTGCACGTACAATCCACATTACTCCTTACAAACTTTTTTACCATCCTTCCTTCCATCCTCCACTCTGGTATTGAGTTTTCAGTCATTTCCAGTAGACATTATGTTACATCTCCACCTTTCCCCCTGCACCCTCAAAAATTGTTACATTTGTGCTTTTTCCTACTCACACCATGTCCTGATCACGTTCTGACTGCATGTCCATCATACACGTTTTAAACCTGAGAAAAAAAATGTGCTTTGCAAATGTTTTATGAGGGAGGAAATGCACTCAACGTGTTTGTCAGACCTCAATGATACGCACAATATAAACAGCAACTTCATCTGTCTCCAGGGCAACTACACAAGGCACAAACCAATTGTCACACACTGAATTGAGGTTTTTATGGGATCTGGGACCGTGGTACATTCGCCCGTTTTGCACAGTGGGTAATGGCAGCCTGGTGTGTTTTGTGACTTACTCATCTTGTTCTCATGTTGTAAATATTTAATTTGTTAACAGATCTTAGACAAGTTAAGTTTAAGTAAAGCTCAGGAAACCTGGAAAGCTGCAGCATGGTACACCTCCATGCTCACAGATTCTTGAATGGACAAACACAAACCCTAGGTGACCATGTCTTTATTGCATAAAAATGTGTGTTAACAGTATAGACATATCCTCCTTACATTTTGATAAATCAAAAATGTTTCTTTAAAATTTAACTCTATAACTTTATAATTAAAATGCATCGTTCCTTGTAATTAACCATATCCCCCAGCTACAGCTGCTTTAACATCACCTCTAAAGCTATGCTGGTTCACATTGAACATAAAAGAATAGATCAGAAACAAAAAAAAACACACTGACTGTGAAATACATCAGCCAAATCCACTGGTTATGAACCGTTTACAGAAATGGCTTCATTACAAGCTTCCAAATTCAAAAGGCATTTACCCCTGACCAGCACTTTTATGATAATCACATTATCTCTAATGCTAAACAAGGCAGTAACAGATTAGAGAGCAAATAGTGAATCAAACAGGATAGCAGGTAGATGCTAATGAAGCTAACTGATTGATACCTTTCGGGAGTATGGAGCAAGTTAAATTAAAATCTTAATGAAGTGTTGCCTCTGTGACATTGTCAGCTTGTTTCAGTCAGTCAGTGTGCATGTCAGGATGTCAGAGGTCAAAGGTCGTATGGACCGATGTCTCTGACCTTCTTTAACCTCATCCACCAGATGACGGCCCTCTCCTGCTCGGTCTCCAGGAGCACGAGCCTCCTCCTCCTCCCTGTCCAGTCAGAGGATTGTAGTCTGAAACACACACAGGGGAACAAAATGCAGTCAAAGGGTACAGGACAGACACAGTGTTTCTCTTCTATCAAGGACTGCAGACTGACCTAAATTAGAACCACACAGAAGAAATGTTATGTCTACACTACAGAAATTTATCTGAGGATAAATGTGGATGTGTGTTTTGGCGGGGAAAGCACTGGATTTTAAGGTGGGTGCATTTCATTTTGAAAATACTTGTCAAAATATTACAAAAGATGAAATATAGTAGCATGCGTTAGGAAATGGCACAAAGGGTAGCTGTAAGCAGATAGTACTTATTTCACTGAAAGGGACAGTTCACTCCCAAAATCAAAAATACAAGCTTTTCCTTTTACCTGTAGTGCTATTTATCCATCTGGATAGTTTTGTTGTGAGTTGCCAGTTTTGGAGATAGAGGCTGTCTGTCTTCTCTCCAATATAATAGGACTAGATGCACTCAGCTTGTGGTGCTCAAAATGCAAAACAAATGCATTTGAAAAACTCAACAGCAGTGTCTCTTTCCATAAATCATGACCCGGTTACTCAAAATAATTCACAGACCTTGTTGTGAGCAGTTTCATGGAGGAGCTGCTTTCTTTCTGCAGTGTAATGGAACTACGTCCTTTCTACTAGTCAGAAAGTAGTTCCAGTGTTTCTCCTACCCTGGTCCTCAGGGCTCACTGTCCTCCATGTTTTAGATGTTTCTCTGCTCCAACACACCTGATTCAAATGATCAGCTCGTTATCAGGCTTCTGCAGGGGCTTCATGACGAGCATGCAGGGTAGTGAGCCCTGAAGACCAGCATAGGGGAAACACTGAGTTCCTACATGAAACTGCTAACGAAAGGTGTGTGGATTATCTACAAGCCGAGTGCCTTTTAGTTCCATTATATTGGAGAGAAGACAAACATCTGTACGTCCAATATCTCCAAAACTCTACAACTCACACCGAAAAACTATCTGGGTGGATAAATAACACAACAGGCCAGGGGTAAAACATGTGTATGTCCCTTTAAACATGCAAAACCACTGGACTGAAGATCTGTTTTTTGCTGACCTCCAGTGGTTTAACTTTGCACCTTGTTGCAGTCATGTGCAAGTGCACTCCAGGGTGTGTCAGTATGCTATGCCATCACTGTTGGCTATGGTCAGAGATGAAACAGGCTTGAAACTTTCATCCAGGGAGGACAGTGAAACTCTTCAGTCTGGTCTTACGTTACTCTAACACAGGGAGCCATAGCTCTTACAAATGGGGGGGTATGACTCCTTATACTCCCAAGTGTAATTTGTCTTACATACACTTGTTGCCAACATGATGTGTTTTTGTGTGTGATGTTCTACTGTGTAACTTAGTATGATGAGTCTTGTTTGTCTGGTTCAGTGGTGTTCTGTTACTGTGTATATGTTTCAATTGTGACTTGCCACGGCAGATGAAAATTTATTTTAAGCTACTCTGCTAAAATACATCACATGGGAACATTTATGTTTAATAGGGTGCCGTGTACATACATTTAAAAAACATGAAATGCTCATTAACCCACTTTCCTGTGTGTGTCGGCTGTGTTTCGGCTCATGTGGAGTACATACCTGCACTGCGGAGTGGCCTCTTGTCCGTCTTTGGTTTCAGCACTGTTGTTGATGAGCTGGCCTCTTCAGTTGTCTGCAGTGAGAATCACACACCACAGTGAGGGACTCGGAGCATGACCACAACTATGTGTGTAAATAAGGTTAGTCTTGGTAAACCGTCTCTATGACCCTGTTTTTTTTTATTATTTTGTTGGGCTTTTGCCTTTTTTTTAATAGAGACAGCTGAAGAAAGGGGGTAGAAAGAGAGGGGATGACGCGCAGCAGGCAGGAGTCAAACCGGCGTCTGCTGTAGAGGACTGACTGCCTCAGTACATACACTCTACCACTCTACCAACTGAGCTATAGGGGCGCCCCGCCTCCATGACCCTTTGAAAATTCACTATTTAAAGTGATATTCCACCGCAGAATAATCATCCCCTCAATATGTACTCACCACTATACCAATGTGAAGATGGGTGAAGATCTTCAGTTCATAAAACAATCCTGGAGTTTCAGCAGAAAACAGCTAATGGCAGTGATTGGAGACCAAATGTAAATGCAAAAAAAAAAAAAAAAAACACAAAACAAACACAAAATGTCTCCATCCTGCCCGTGTGGTGTAATCCA
>JAJHUR010084476.1:0-12784 GCA_027495735.1 Lutjanus campechanus
GATTGGTTGTCTTTGTAATGTGAAGGTTTGTTTGTAATTGTTCCCTGTGAAATCAAACTTCCAGTCATGAGCAGCAGAGTGTGTCCTGAACTCATCGCTTGTTTCCCATTTCTCAGACTATGATGCAACCTACGATTACGACTACGATCTCAGCTATGATGCCTGTAAGTTTTAAATGCTCGTTAGACGCAATTCTATACTGCAGTTACTTTTCAGGCCTTAAAAGTTTCATTTCAAATGCATTTTCTGACTTATTTCAAGGGGATGATACTGCGGACACAGGATCATTTGGTAAGTATTCAGTGGGTTTTATTCACAGCTGCATGTCTTAAATAATACGTCATTTATTGTAGAGATGCTGCTTGCAACACCTGTTCAGTCCTGTCATTGGTTTCAGTGCTTGGGAGTGAAGGGGACTGTCCTTTAGTTGAATGTCTTGTGCTTTTAGAACCTCAGTCCAGATTGAGCACCGTCCGGGTCTTCTCCTCATCAGGTCAAGAACCTTTTATTTTATTTAGCAGTTTTCTAATGACACCGTCAAAGTCATGTGAATATTTTAAGCGCTCATGTTGTATTGATGCTCGTTGTTGTCTGTTGCAGTCGATGGAGATCCTCATTTTGTGGTCCAGCTGCCAAAGCTGCATCAGAACCTGTGTTTCACAGTGGACGGCAGAGCTAATGATGTTCTCAGACTGTTGGAGGACCCAGAGAGAGGTACGCTTACAAATAATATATCTCATATCAGTTAAGTGTATAAATATTATAATTATATTATATATTTACAAAAGGTTTATCAGTTTAAACATTAAACGTCTTGGAATATTTTGGAAGCAGCGTTGACTTTTTAAGTGTGTCACTAATAAGTGTTCCTATCCACCTCAAGGGATCATTGTCGATGGCCGTCTGATGGGGGCTCCCTCCAAGCACGGCGTAGAGGATCGGCCCCGGACCTACTTCGACCAGCTCACCATCTCCTCGGCCACAGGCGGCTCTGGTGACATCACAATCACCCTCTCACTGGACGCTGTGGTGGTGGAAGGGGAAGGCCGGGATATCCTTCCCATCACTCAGCAAGGATCTGTGAGGAGGCAGGGGGTGACGGTTACCGTGGACAACCACCGGAGCTGCTGGATCGAGCTGGCCAAAGAAGTGCGCTTCCTGGTCCTGTTCCACCACTACAAACACCCCAGCTACCTGCAGATGGCTCACCTGGGCTTTTACATCACAGATGGACGAGGGTTGTCTGCTTCAACACAAGGCCTGCTGGGTACGTACACGTCATCTCTTCACTGGCAGGCCACTTGTTCAGTGATGAAAGAAGCACTCGCATCCTTTACTTAAAGTCTCCTTATGCATAAACATAGTTTTATTCATGCACAGGTCAATTTTGAGATTTTGGTCTATTTTGCTTCCGTAATACGTCTTCTCTCAGATTAGTTGAAAGAAAACATCCAAAGTACACACTTAGGTGTTTATTTACTGAACTTCGTCTATTTGCATCTGCAGATTTTTCCTAAATTCACCAAAAGTTAACATTAGATAATGTCTAATTTGTATTATTTCTACAAACATGCCAAGGTTTTTTTTCTGATCTATGGAAAAATAAAAAGAGATATTCAAAATCCCCTCTATAAAAACCTTTGACTCTAATATGTCAGCAAAATGAAGATGCAGATGTTTGAATTTTTAATTAGATAATGCCTCGTTTCCATATTAAATCATAAAATACTAATACAACAATGTAAAGATGCATTGTTACAAGTAAAAGTCCTTCATTGAAGATCTATTCAGTAAATGTACAGAACTGTTATCAGCAAAATGTAGTTAACTGCTCATTCTGCATAAAACTGGCCCCTGTGACTGATATATATGACTTTATTAAATTGCTTATACTGAAGCATCAGTTAGAGCATTTTATTGTTGTCACTGAATGAAGTGCAGCTCATTTTCCTTCAGGGTAGTTTGACATCATTATCTACTTTATATTCAGTTAAACAGTAGGAGTAGCAAGAAGTTCATTGGTTTTCGGTCTTGGGGTCCACAAGATAAATGTGAATGGCCATTAGATGATTAATGTAGCGGAAAAGAACAAAAGAAGTTGTACTTTTAAAAAAAATCTTTTCGACTTTGCTTTTTTGAGAAATATCCTGTCTTTTTTTTTTTTTTTAACCTATTTGGGCCTAAAACAATTATTTCAATGAAACAAATCACATGTCAGCAGGCACCACTTAGTGCTTTTTAAAAGGATTCATAAGACAAAAAGGTTGGGAACCACTGATTTAATCTTAAACAATATATTATTGCAATGTAAAATCTTGCAGGGGAAATGTTGCACTTTTCATGTGGATGTCCAGTTGGTGTTGATGGTAAACAGTCAATTGAAGAAATAAATTCCTCAGTACATGCTATATCGACCAAGCAAGCTGAGTTCTCCTGCTCGCTGCGCCATGGCAGCAGTGCCTACATGTACCAGGATGCATTGCATGTGAGCTTGTGACCACCACCCTATCCTATAGCTAATTCTTTGTTGGCCAGAACGTAGAGTTAGGTGACAAACATACTCATCTAACACACCCCCAGGCTACCCAGAGGAGGAGACCAGAAGCTGAAATAGTCTGTAGTTCTTCCTTAAAACCAGTGACATCACTGTGACATCACTGGACGCAGCAGATTTTGCAGCAGGAGAACTTAGCTTTCTCTGTCGATAAAGCAACACAATAAAGCAATAAATTGCAACAGCAATTTATTGCTTCAATTGACTGCATTTACCATCAACACTGACTGATATCCGCATGAAAAGTGGTGAAATTCCCTTTAAAAGTCGTAACTACAGTCTTCATTAAAACTGACACAATGGTTCCATCTGAAATGAAGTGGAACTTAAGTATTAAGTAGTATAAAACTGAAATACTCCAGTGAAGTTCCTCCTCAATGAATGTACTTAGTCACTGTCCACCATTGCTGTCCTTTATTTCCATCTACAGGCCAGTTCCAGCATGCGGACATGAGTGTAACTGCAGTGAAGGAGTCTCTGGATGGAGGCGCTCACAAGGAGGCCATTTCAGCCAGAGGGATCCTGAGGTGGGGATCAGAGCACCTGCCAGTCACCTTGCAAGACAAGACGCTGAAAGACACGGTGCGAAAACGCCACGCAGGCAAGTGCTGGGTGGTGCCCAAGGCAGACATAGAGAGACTACTGGGTCATCCATACGAGAGCTACGTGGTGGATCGTGTGTAATTCTAGCCGAGGCGGCTCCACCTCGTCGCCTCTCTCTGCTGCGCGGCTCATGTCACAGCAGTTATCATGGTGTGGTTATTGGACAAAGGATGAGCAAGAACTGGGACTCCGTGAGGCTGAAATGACACGTCGTCACAGTGTCTGAATGAGTCTTAATATTCTGTGAGGAGCAGTGAAACACAGGCGTGGTTACAAAAGAATTAGAGACTCCAGTGACAAGACAGAGAGAAAGCTGCATGTGAAGGAGTGATGAGGACGTACGGTTCGACAAACATACTGCCGGACTGAACGATGCTGCTGTTCTCTCCATCAGTGAATTTGAATCGGATTCAAGCTCTGTGTTCTGTATCTGTGACAGAGACGCAATGTTCTCCTGTTCACATGGCAACCACAAAATGTCCATTTGTGCTGCAGCCGTTTTACTCCAAAATGTCTCGCGCACCAACTCTGTTCACAACTTTAAAGATATTTATCAGATTATTCTTATATTTCATTATGGAATAATTATTAGACCCAAATATATTTCAGAATCATCTGTAATTATTAAACTATCATTCTGTAAGTTGTATTTTTTAGTAAAAGTGTATATAAAATATTATTGTATGAATGTATAGATAATCTTCCCAGAACAGGTTACCTGGATGTACTCTCTTAGAAATAAGGGTTCTTTCTTAAGAGCTGAAGTTCTACCCAGAATGCTCTGCTTCTGAAGAACCCTTTTTTGGAGAAAGAGATTCTTTATCTAGACTAAAGGTTCAATTAAGACCCCTTTTTATCCAAAGAACCCCTTTAGGAAGAAAGAGTTCTTCAAGGATTGTTGTAATTCTTGAAGAACTCTTTTCATC
Source organism: Lutjanus campechanus (assembly GCA_027495735.1). Lineage (NCBI taxonomy): Eukaryota > Metazoa > Chordata > Actinopteri > Lutjaniformes > Lutjanidae > Lutjanus > Lutjanus campechanus. The sequence continues at coordinate 4,084 of JAJHUR010084476.1, forward strand.
AAGGGCTATTCAGGGGATCTTTGTACCATAATATGAGAAGGTTCTCGGTAGAACCCCCTGGGTGGGTTCTAGATGAAACTCTTGGAATTTGAAAAGATTCTTGGTAAAACCCCAAGTGTGTTTCCCTTGGAATAAATAAAAGGTTCTTGGCAGAACCCCTAAGGTGAGCTCTAAATAAAACATTTTTGGTAGAACTCCCTCGTAGGTTCTACACAAAACCCTGAAGCAGGTTCTCAGTAGAACCCCCAAGTGTGTTCCCATTGGAATAAATAAAAAGATTCTCGGTATAACCCACCCAGGGTGGTTTTCAGTAGAACGCCTTGAGTGTGTTCTCATTGGAATAAAAAAAAAGGTTCTTGGCAGAACCCCCTGGGTGACTTGTAGATTAAACTCTTCTGAATATAAAAGGTTCTTAGTATAACCCACCCAGGGTGACCTAGATAAAACCCTTGTAATATAAAAGGTTTTCAGAAGAACGCCCTGGGTGGGTTCTAGATGAAACCCTTGGAATTTGAAAAGATTCTTGGTAAAACCCCAAGTGTGTTTCCCTTGGAATAAATAAAAAGGTTCTCGGTATAACCCACCCAGGGTGGTTTTCAGTAGAACGCCTTGGCAAGGGTTGTAAATAAAACCCTTGGACTTTAGAAAAGTTCTCTGTAAAACCCCAAGTGTGTTTCCCTTGGAATAAATAAAAGGTTCTTGGCAGAACCCCTTAGGTGGGATCTAAATAAAATGTTTTCGGTAGAACTCCCTGGGCGAGTTCTAGACTAAACCCTAATGAATATAAAAATGTTCTTAGTATAACCCACCCAGGGGATTCTAGATAAAACCTTGGAATATAAAAATGATTCTCGGCAGAACCCCCCCTGGGTGGGTTCTTTTAGCACCTTTAGAAGATGGCAATGTTCTGGATACAACCCCTACGGACAGAGTTCTGGATGGTGCTATTACAGCTTCATATGGTTCTCTGTAGAACCTCTCATTGGCAGGTCTGGGTGACACCTTTCACAAATGGCTCTAGGTATAACCCTTGATGTTGGGTTCTAAGAGTTCTAGTAAAACACTTATAAAAGGTTCTACCTGGACTTCTTTTAGGGGGACAAGCCGAAGAACTCTTTATGGTTTTACTGTTGCATCTCCAAAAAGAAAAAAACAAAAAACAAAGTCCGGGTGTTTCCAGGTTTGCCATGTGCTTTTTATTTTTCTATCATTTCATTCATAGTTTAATTCATTTTATTTGTTACACAAGACATTAGGCATTGTTCACATACTAGTGATCAAACAAGGACAGTAAGTTTTCTACTACTCAGCCTGAACTATTTCTTTTGTCAATTTCAAGGGATACTGTCAATAGTGGTTTCAAAGGCCAAACTGGATGGAAATTAAAACAGTACGACCACACATGAGGCTTTTGTTTTCAATAAATAAAAAAAGAGAGAGAGAACAGTATCTGATGCTGAGGAAGGGCAGGGGGGGAGGGAGGGCTTCAGATATATCTATGTTCAAAGAGTAAACAGTATTCCAGTTTTTTATCAGATATTATGTTTCCAGGATGAAGACCACACACAATGTTGAATGACGCACAGTGGTGAAAACTGTTGTGAATACACAGCTGTTATAGATTTTCAGCTCCGCGACTGACTGTTTTGCTGTCATCCTTCCATCAAAACCTGTTTCTTAGGAATGCTAACAATCGTTATTAAATCATGATGCAGCACTGGAATGATCAGAACACATGACACGGCAAATAACAAACAAAAACAAATAATTTGTCGGTGTGTGCATCACACTTAAAAATCCATTTCATCATCGGAACGTAAACTAATAGCGTAGCATATTCAGCATTTGACATAAACCTTTCCACGATACGTCAGTGAAAATCAAATAAATAGAGCATAACAATAAGACACGTCAACACCCCAAACACGCAATGACTTGGTTTAGAGTTGTTAAGGGATTCGTCGTTGTGGATAAAGTGAAATGCTTCAAGAGTTTTAAAGGGACAGTTCACCACAAAATGAAAAAAAATACACATTTTTCCTTTGGCCTGTCGCGCTATTTGTCCAGCTAGATTGTTTTTGGTGTGAGATGTTTGCTTCCTCGTATATAACGGCACTCGACTTGTGGTGCTCAAAGTGGCCAAAAAACATTGGAAAAACTCAACAGTAGCGTGCATTTTCAGAAATCATGACCCCGTTACTCAATAATAATAATCCACAGGCGTAGTTGTGAGCAGTTTCATGTAGGAACAACTTTCTTTTTAGCAGAAAGAAAGTAGTTTGAACGTGAAATTACTTCCAACAAGGTCTGTGGATTATCTTGAGTAACAGGGTCATGAGTACTGGAGACGCACGATGTTGCAGAGTTTTTCAAATGTATTTTTTTTTCCTGCTTTGAGCACCACAAGCCGAGTGATTTCTTGTTCCATTAATGTTCGAGAGAAGGCAGACATGTCTACAGCCAATATCTCAAAAATAACCTAGACGGATAAAAAGCACTACAAGCCAGAGGAAAAACAGGATGTTTTTTTTTGTTTTGTTTGGATTTTGGGGGATGAATTGTCCCTTTCAAGAAAACAACCAGAGCGTCTCATCTGTTTGTTGTTGGTGTGCAACAAGCCGAGCCACAGATCAATCTGGCTCTGAGCGCAGAGATATGAGGAACTGCCTCGTCTCAGGTGTACAAGGTAGAAAACAATATCCCTTCTATAGTATTCAGTCAGACCTGCAGAGCGACAAACACTACCAAACATTGTCAGCTAGTTTTGCCAATAACAGCATCACCATTTTTGGCACAAGACTGACCTGCCACTAATAGTTAGTTGAAACAAAGCAGTCAATTTTTTAATAAGGGCCCAAACATTTGAATAAGACCCCAAATTAAGGCTAAAACCAAATAAAAGCATCTTGGTTCATTCTCGTGGGGCGGCACCTGTTAACTGTGGCTTCATACCTTTGCTATGCTACAAAGTCTTTTAAAGTTATGGGAGTTTCCAGCTTTTCCCTCTATTAACAACTACACTTTTTCATATTTAGTCTCTAGGGGAGTGACTTCTAAATGACGTACACAAGGGTTGAAACAACCAAGACACGATCTGGCGCTTTCACTATGAGCCGAAATTTCAGTCTTCACCCTCTTCACTCAAAAGTGAAACTTTCCAAATCCAAAAAAACGTTCCCCCTCGTACATTCTTTTACCCCGTGGCGCACTTCCTCTCGTCTCAACAAGTCCCGATCGCCATAATCAGTTTGTTTCCATTCCCGCTCACTCTGAATCTTCCAGAATACTTCACAGAAAGCCTCGCCTAACACTAGAAAAGTCCTCTCCATGCCTCTTTTGCTCCTGACATTCCCTTTTTTTTTTTTTTTAACTTGAAGACCACAGTTTCAACCTCGGATCTGTAAACTTCATAACTTCAGCCAGTGAAATGTGCACCAAATATATAGAAATAAAACTCTTCAATAATTTAAAATGTTAGAAAGTAAACTATTCAAATTCAAAATTGACATCACACAACAGAGATAAACAAAGGAACAGTTGTTTTTTGTTTGTTTTTTTGGAGGGGGGAGGAAGTGGGTGACAGTTAATAGCCACTGGTTAGCTTGCCTGCTAGCACAGGGAACACAACAGCATTGCAAAGTGAGCACTATCAGTTGACAGAACAGCCCATTTATATGTAATTTTTCATCACATTTTTTTTTTTTGCCCGACCAACAGATTTTGCCAAAAGGAGCGGCGTCGTTTGAAGTAACACAGGTAAAAGACCAAGTAAGAGAAAAGTGAAAGCAGGGTTGACAGGAGCGATAACGTCGTGGAATGGTCCAGCCTTCATACAGCAGTGTCATTTGAGTCTATGTACAATACTACTGTGTGTAAAAGATGCATGCATGTCAACTGGAGGTGACCCTTCCAGAGGTTTCTACACTAAAGCCATTACATATCTCTCATGTCAGAGCTCGCCGTTCACGCCTCTCGATGCCGTCAATCGTCCATCCAGCCAACCTCTGATATGAGGAGAAAGACGTTACAGAAAGAATGAAATGCTTTGAAAATCGCCAACAACAAGTAATAAATTCACCTCTAATGATAATAGTTAAGACATGATTATACTGTAAATTCTACAATGGAATGAGAGACCGTATCAACCCTGCTTTTCGGTGACAGAGAGAAGGAGTGTGAGTATTTGAACAGTGTGTATGTGTGTGTTTGTGAGCGTTTATGTGTTTGAACGCGTGTCAAGAGAGAGCGGGACGTAAGGAAAAGGAGGCAAACGGCCGAGGCCAGGCAGAGCCCAGAAGCTCTCTGCCACACTCACCCACCCGCCCCCACTTTTTCTTTTTTTAAAAAGGACTGCCCAGGCAGCCCCGGCCCTCTCCCGCAGGCTCTGCCGCCTTTCTTTTGCCCCTTTTCGCCCCGCCTCCTCTCCTGGCCCCGCCCTCTCTCGGAAGCCCCCCTCTACCGCTCACTGCTCGTCCTCCCCAAACACATCGTTCTGTTTGCGCTTCATGTTCTCAAAGTCAAAGTCGCTCCCGGTCATACGTTTGTAGATGTCCTTGATGTCGTTGCAAGTGGTCTCGAAGTGAGTGGTGGCGTCGTAGGACCTTGAGGCAAAGACCTGGGAATGATAAAATGACAGGACTGAGAATGTGCAGCCGAGCTAACAGCTCTGTGAGGCGCCTGTAGGGCACGTGGAAGAAGTCAGGCTTCAGAACTTTCATTTCTGGCAGAAGTCTTTCTGTCAGGCAGCCCAGAAAGCTGACTGCCAAAAAAAAGGCTCCCTGGCCAAAAGGCTTTAGGAAGTCACGAGTATAAAGAGGAACCAAGTCCACATCAGGAGCAGCAGATGGATAAGGAAAGGACTTCCACGCTGGAGACTGGGATCTGACACCCATGCAAAGCTTTTTGACTTTTTATCTTCAGTTTCGTTTTGGTCTTTTTTTCTGTTTTCTGTCACAGTTTGGTTAGGTTTAGGCAACCAAAATACTTTTGTTATTTGGTAACAAAAGTACTTGGTTAGGTTTAGGAAAAGTTTGAGTTAAAATTCATTCATTGAATGTGCTCATATTTTTGGTGAGCAGTGAGCAACGTTCACTCCTGAGAGATTTAATGGCTTGCTCTCCGCGAGGATGCTAACCAACTCATGTTTAACAGGCAATATTTACCATGCTAACCATTCAGCCTTTATCCTGTTAGCGTGCTAACCTTTCCAACTGAAGCTACTATAATGAATTTTCGTATTTTGTAAAATCTGGAGGCGACTGTAGAGAAAAGTAGTGTTTCCGCCAAAATGACCATAAACTAAAAAGTTAAAAATTAAATTATAGAAATAAAAATCTCCTCTTGCTTCCTTTTTAACTGTCTAACATGCAACTCACTGTAACTTTGTCTGGAAAAATGTAGATGTTTTAGCGGCATCAGTATGAAATTGAGCCTGTTTCATATAGAATTAAAAACTTCTTGTAGTAAATCTAACATTAAACACAAAGATTAGGCTGGAAAGAATGTCTATTTTGAAGGTATTTGGTCATAAACAGTACAGGGCAAGTTGAAATTTTTCATGGTGAGACAATTGAGCAATTCTGGATGTGGTTTTGTGCCCCACCCACCACTACTGCTGACAAGTGGAAGACCAGTGTCCATCAAGATGGCTGGCATTAGAGGAAACACTGGAGAGATTTGGCCATTTAAGTTTAAGCCTCAGTCAGACTCAAACTCAGATGAGGAATCTGTTGTGCACCAAAATCTGTGACTACAGGACGTATCAGAATGGTAAGTGCAGTTAGCACCTTTTATTCGTTTATGTTGTTTGTTAGCTTGTTAGCTTGTAACTGGCAGTAGCTGACACAGCTAATGCTAACTCCTGCTTAGTGTACTGACATGTCCACGCTGCACTGGAGATTTCAGCATCAGTGTCTTTGCCTGCATTTGCATATTTAACAGCAATAGACTTTTGAATTTGCTACGAATCAAATCCAGCTTGCCCAGGATACATTTGAATCTGAGATTTCAGGAAATGCAAAGTAATTTCTTCCTTCAGTAGAGGAATGTGAAAACACCTCCTTAATGGCAAACTTTGCACAGATACAAGTCAGTATAGTCAAGATCAAACATGTTTGGGGACATAAACAGAAGAAAAACATATCTTTGGGTGGTGGGGATCTTTAACTTTCATGGCTATCTATCCCGTATATCAAGTTATTTCACTGAATAAATTACAACTTTGACCTGCTGGTGAGGCTGGAGATAAAAACACAAGATTGCCAAAGTATTGACAATTTATCAACAGAGCCACTGGGCTAGCATACTAGTTAGTCAGTAGCCTTTGTATAGTATATAGTATAATGTTGGGAGAAAAATAATCTCTTACCTGGCTCTCAGTGCCATCATCTGTGGGCTCATAAAGATCACTAATAGCCACAAACCTGTCAAAAAAAGGACAACAACTCCATTAACTAAACTCAATTACTATTTCCAAGGTTCCACAAATATTTAAAAATCATTCTGTCATTGTGTTTAGTTTTATGAAATGCATGAAATGCTGAAATGCTGACTTTTGGTCGATGGGCTCCAGCAGTTCCAGGGCCGGCTCTATCTCAGCCTCGGGCTCGCTGGTTTCCACTGTGGTGCTGACGATGGCAATGTACTTCCCCTGGGCTGCCACATTGTGAGCATAGGAGATCATGCACACGTAGATGTCTGCAGAATTGACAAAAGGGTTATTAGAAGATCATAGTTACCTAAAACCTGCATTCACTCATTTTTTTAGGCCACCTGGGGGCAGTGGAAACAAGCTGTTCACTTAACACTAGCATATTATCCTTTAAAAAAAAATTGTTATGGCAAACTTGTTAGCAAACAGTTGCTTATTTACACGCAAGTTTCTGACCACCTGGTAAATATAATGTAAGTTCAAAATTCATACTCTCCTTTAAACTCTGTTTTGGTCTCCACCAACTCACGAGAGAAATAACTTGCTCTTTAGCTGTAAATACTTTATGGTATAATTAGCTAGTTCCTAACTTTGTCTGTCACTTGATTTTTAGAGCTCTTTTGTTGAAAAGAGCCAGTTGTGTCTGGAAACGAGCTGACGAGAGCTGTGAAACTAAACCAGAACTAGAGTCAGACCAATATTGGATTTTTAGGGCAGATGACAATAATTTTTAGGGAGCAAAGAAATTTCCATATTAATGTATCAGTTGATATTCTTTATATACATATATGAAATCCAACGGGATATATTTGTACAGAAACACTAAAATAAAAACAATAAAATCAATAGAAATGATCAAATATACGTAAAATGCTTACTAAAAACAATATATATATATATATAAATGAAAACAACCTGTGTTATGTTATGTAAAAAATAACAGAAACCATACACGGCTATACCAATATACTGTAGCTGTGCTAGACAAAAATCAGGCCATTAATACTGGCCGAGCAGTATATCTGTCTGGCACAAACCAGAACAGGGAAGTTGTGAAAGAAAGATGAAATATGATTAAAGCACTCTGAAGTGAGAGGAACTGCTGAGTCCTATGAGTCTGTTATTGTACGTGATCCATTTCACATACAAGAAGTCATGTGATTAATAATAATAATAATAATATTGATAATAAGAGCATTGTTTATAGCTACTTTATGAGATAAATATACCAGTAATTAATATTCAATGGACATGGAAATTCATATATTTTGTGCTCAGGGAAAATAAGCTATTTAGCAAGTAGGTAAAAGCTGTGGAGGGACTAAAAGGGGCATGTTTCTCTGAAAGGGTAAAATTTAGAAATATCTGTTACTTGATTTTCCACATGAATGTTCTCCTGGATATCTCTAAAATGAAATCAATTACACTAAAATGTAAAGCCAACTGGTTTTATTGCTCCAATTTCTAAAAACTAAACTATCAAACTGAGCTCCACCATGTAACTGATTTGTTCGACCGGGTCAGTGAACCTTACCTGAGTTGCGGTTAACCTGATTCTGAGGAATGATGATCTGGCAGGAGTTGGCGTCATTGGTGTTTTTGATGGGGTGGCTGAGGATGCAGATCACACGGATCACCTGACCCGCCTTGCGGACGCGGTCCGGGATGTAGCTGGGGTCGCAGATGAGCTGCTTGCAACGAGCAACCTGCGGCAGGTAAGAGAACGAATAAGAGCGACGTCCATGCGGCATTTTAAGGGACCAACTTTCTTGGGTGAATGACATTGTTAAATTTGCACAATCGTGGACAATAAAGCAGCAGGACCGTACCTCGCCCTCAGACTTCACTCCAACCACATGACCACCTTCCATTACTATCTCATCCACTGGTTTGTTCAGCATGTAGGTCCCTCCATAGATTGCACTCAATCTAAGAGACAAGAGAATTAAAAATGTTAAATCATAATAAATAGAAAGGGAGGCTGTAATCTATCAAAGAGTGCAACACTATAGATATAAAATTTATTAAAATACCTGGCAAATCCCTGTGGCAGCTCTCCCAGACCGTACAGGGGGTAGAGGTAGGGGCTCTTTCCATACCGGGCCAGAGATTCACTGTACAGCTTGATACGATTGACTGTCTCCAAACAGGGAACATCAAGATAGCTGAAGGACAAGAGAAAACAAACAGAGGAAGATAAAAATAAGCGGTAAGTCCCAAAATTAAAGCTTTATTACACCTTCATTGGAGCTTATATTCTTTAGTAATTAC